>JARYHS010013631.1:14119802-14290769 GCA_031002005.1 Vandiemenella viatica | reverse complement strand
GCTGTTGAAATCATCTCCTGGAATACTAAAGAGGAATATTGTTAGAATTGACTAGGAATTAAAATTCATATTCTGTTACAAAACTTTCTGTAATGTCACATTCCATTTACGTTATTCATTGTACTTAGGATGAGGAATTTAATTTAGAAAGAATATTTTTTTAATAATATTTTCCATTCGTCTTACAACATATTGAAGAAGAATGCTCTCAGCTTCATTCTAATAATCTTTTGTAACTTTTGTATGATATTATTGTTCATAGTCGGGGCTCTGATGCACTGTCTTAGCAGTTTTATTCATTACAAGTATTAAAACAAATTTAATTTTATAAACCAAAGAATGGCTACTGAACAGAAGTAGAGATAAGTACGAAATAATGAAAGAGTTGTCCACTCTGGTGAATTCTTGCTTGTGTTTACTAAACAATCTCATTGTTCCTAGTAGTTGTCTTAATTTAATTTTGTAAATACTTCTCAGAAATGACGAAGGAATTAAGGGAACAAAGTAAGACAAAAAAGTTTAAACTTATGTGTACAGTCTAGTATTATTTACGTATGCGGCAACTCATTCTTCATTGATGAAATCCACGTCCTGAGAATCTAGTTTAAATGTGATACGAACAATAAAACAAAAAAATTTCTTGGAAATACGTAAAAACTCACAAGCAGCGTTGGATAACATTCTTATCTCTTTAACAGCAAAAAAAAATTATTGTAAATCAGGCATGAATGATATCTAAACGCTAATTCCTAAGACCGTTGTGTGATACAAAAATTAGGCGATTGTCATGTTGCTCAGTAAATGCCGATGTGCTCTTGCAATTGGGTTGTTAATAATGCTCAATTATTGTTCTTTTAAAGTTTGTGCAGAAAAATTCATTATTATTTTAAATTGGAAATTTATGTTATTTAATAAAAATATCTACAACATAGGACCACACTAAAGCATGTCATAATAACCTTTTATAACAAATGAAATCTAAAAGTAATTAAGATTGTCAGTGAACACTGTCTCACTAATGGTTTCAACCGACAAAGCATATCAAGATAAACTGTTGTAAGCAAATAAGTATAAATACACACGCCTTTCTATCTTCACGCTTCTGAAAGAAGCCAACCACATCGAAATCAATCTTCATATTGTTTCCCAATAAGGAGAAGGCTACTGAAGTGATTGATAATCTGGTGTCACTTCATTATTAATTACTTCTCTTAAATGTAGACATGAAACTTTTTAAAAGACTCAAGGCGAAAAAAATTTATATACAGTGCGTTTATTTTTCCATTTCTGAATGAAACTAAATCGAAAGACAAACTTTTCATTCGGATATCTACAATTTGTTTCGTGTTATGTCTTGTTTAACAGTTTTCTATTTATGAAGAAGTTTGGTAAATAGCGTATGTACAAATAAAAACACACTGATGTTTCCTACATTTTAATTTTCCTGATGAATATGTAGAAATGAGATGAAAATAAGAATTTATTACTGAGATCGAATGCCTTCAGTACCTTTATAAAATGAGTAGTGGTGATTTACATTGATGTGAATTAGACGTGTAACAATTTCTGTACAAGATGAAGATTTTATTAAATGAAGAAATGAAGTATTCATGTTATCAGTTCTTCGTTGTGTTATGTTGGTATCTTGTAATGGTCATTTCACACAATATTTTTTTAAAAATGGCGGTAGAAATCAACTAGAATTATTAAAATAACAAGAAATATGCAAATGAGAATAAGTAATCTATGTTCTTAACGAAAAGATTAATATGTAGACTTGCAACGTTTATGAGAGAAAGTCATGACACAAAAAACTAATGATACATTACTCAGTATCATTACTAGCTTAGAAAGAAATATTCGTGGAACTGAGAACTCACTAAATGAGGTGAAAAGAGATACGATGCTCGCTTTCCTCTTCCTGCCCCTTTGTTTGAAGTGTCTTGGAGCGGTAGCGCCTCAGCTATCAAGTTCCACCTCTCCCCGCTGTTAGCCAGTTTCTGGCTCTGCTTGTTCCTGAAGTTGGCCTCCCTCTGTTCTCGACTTGGAGTTAGGACTGGTGAACACAACTGGAGGTAATGTCGGCCAGGTGAGTCGATAGCACAATATACGCTGATCAGGGTTGTCATGGCAACGGCACCTGCTGTCGGTGCTTCACGCAACCTGTGCTCCTGTATCGGCTGGGATCGGCTTAATTAGCAGCACCTGCCAGGCAGCGCTGCACAGCTATACCAGCAAGTAAGAACACTATGGTAAGATACATTCAGTTTTATTTTAAAACAAAAGTACTTTAATTAAAACTGACGATTTGATGTTAAAGTGGCATTGCGGTTGGTTTAGATGTAAAGTGTGATTCTTTTCATTAACCATCGATACAGGCAGCACTTTTAAAGGGAAGAAATGTTCTAACAGGATTTATGTACCGCCATAGCTTACAAACGGTTAGTAATTAACATAGTTAAAAAAGTATGATACTATTGTCCTGTACGTCCTAATATAATCCGGTAATCCTACCCATATATTATTTGCCTTATGGCTTTACTCTTCGTTTACCTCAGTGTTATTAAGGGTGGAAAAGGAATGGGGTCTAGGAAGGGAAGGAGATCGGCTATGGTCTATTGAACGAACTTGAATTCGCATGGAATGACAGTTCGCTAAGATAAAATATAATCAGAGAACACTATAAGATAGCGAAAGCAATAATAATGGTTCCGGTCAGGTGCAAGTAATACAGTAGACTTGATTAGGCAGAAAAAGTCTTTTTCGTTTTATCTTGGTGGACAGCAATAATTCATACTGCCACGGCAGCGTAGTACATTGCCTAATCTACCCCACCTGTTAGCACAGCAATCATTAATCACTCGAACTACTTAACCAAACACTGACTACATTCTCTGTACAACATATTTATAGAACGCTGGAGAAATGTCAGGCACATTAACATCAATAATTTTCTGTTTTAAAGAACTCTCCATTCAAATATACCAGTTTATTCAATAAAAAATTTATTGATAATTATTTAGACACTTTAAATCTTTCTAAAATGCTTTGAAATCAGAAGTGAACTTATCCCAAACAATTGTTCTTAACACTGACGAAGTAAATAAATAGAGCAACCGGATTAATGGTGACAACAGATTAACATTCTACCGCAAAGAAGATGAGCGTGAGTGATAAGTTAGAGAGAAAGATGGACTTACACCATTTGTGTAGTTATGACTTAAATCACATCATCGGAATGGTGACACATGGCTCCGCTGCATTTATATCGACAGAGACAGCAATAACGATGGGCCAGGCTGCTATTGTGTTTGGCGAATAACTTTTAGAATAACAGTATCTCGACTTGAGTTACAGACTGTAATGACAAGCCTATCTTCTTGACTTTATACTGTTATTTTCAACATCTCTGGTTTATGGAAGAATAATATAAATGTTCCCAATGATATTACTTGTCCACCCCCCCCCCCCCCTCTTGTTTTCGCGAGGATAGATCGAGATTTCTGACCTGGACGCCAGACAAGCGGGCGGGAATTAAGGTAACCGAGCTCTAAACTTTCCATCCCTACATTCAACGGCTGCCTTGAAGTTCAGAATAAAATATGTCGTCTTTATTTATATCTCAAAACGCATTCTTTCTTTCCTTTTATTTTTTGCTTATGGCTGTACGCCTCGTCAACTGTCAGGTCATTAGACGCGGGAAAGGACTGGGAGACAAGGAACGGGAAGGGATTCGACCATGGACCCTTCGAAGGAAGCATCCCTGCATATTTTTGATGCAATCCTTCAATCTTTCCTATTAGTAAAATTAGATTCCTTAATTAATTTCACACTAGCAACTTAAATCCAAAATTCACAGTTCATTATTATTAGCGCTTTCACAGCGTTTACGTTCTATCATATACGATCACTGGTAAGAGTTGGTGCTGTGCCTTGGGCCGTTTCAATCAATAATTGTTTGTTCATCTGTTGTCCATCCTAAGCAGTGTAGATATCATCTGGTAAATCAATACATTTGTGATTAAAGTTAATAACAGATTTTGATTATGCTGAACAACTGAGAAGGGAACATAGTATTTGTTTTTTTCTAAAGTATGTATAATTCATTTTATATTTTATGCTAAATATAATTCTTAGTCTAAATTTCACAGTTCTGATTAAGAAGTTCATAACTATCGCTTTGGAATATCACAATAATTTTGATTCAATGCTGCAATGACTATTTCATCCATTCGGTGTTACCTACTGACAGAAAACAAATCAGTGGGAAAATAAAAGAGAAGAAACTTTTGAAACCCGATTCAAGGTAAGTAAATCTTTTAATCTTTATTGTATAACTTTATTAACTAGAATGTAAATACAGAACATTTTGTAGTCATCTCATGACTTCTTCCACACCGTAATATAAACGATAATGATCGACCTACGACAAATATTATAGTGCCGCACTTACTTGGGTGTTTATGCCAGAAGTCCCTGGATCACACATCTCCCGTCACGCAGCGTAATTTTCGGCTTTGACAGGCTGCTCTGTGTGGTCGGTGAGCCGCCAGAAGCATTCCCCTCATTCAAAGGTACCGCGTGGCTCGTCGAATGTACCGTCTTGCTCACTGTGATTGGACACAGGAACAGTGTCATAATGTCCTGTTCACGTTGAGTCGCGGCATAACCTGAAGATAGCTTGAATGAACCTTTTCTAATAGTTAAGGTATTAAGTCAGTAAATCTAAATTTGTTCCGATGGGAAAGATAATCTCATATGAAAATATTTTAGTGGCATCATCTGGAAAAAAAGACGTGATCTTTCCTTTGAAGAAATCCTTTGCTGAATTAGCATTTTCGATTAACTAAGACCATAATACACTATTTTCATAGACGTTATTTCAGATAACGAACATATAAAAAATCCTGAATTCTCTAAATGGCGGGAAACATTACATTATGTGGAAAAAAGCTGTCCCGGCGTGTCACTGAAATATAATCTTCGTGTGTTCGCTGTAGATTGTGTTGATGAAAGACAAGCTTGCGGCGACGCACTCTGCCGCCATCTTCAAATGAAGATAGCGGCAGAGTTTGTCGCCGAAAGCTCGTTGATCATCAACATTATCCCGAAGCGATCTCTAAAAGATTATATTTAATTTATTATAACAAAAACGTGTCCTTTCAGACATACAGTAAATACTTAAAAATATGATACTCAAATTTTCAGAGCCTTTATCGTCTTTTACTTCAAACCACAGCTCTTGTTGTCGTTGTGAATGGGACGATGGGTTAGGACAGATAAAAGACAAGACTGCTCAGGAAACAAATTTAGCACTTGAAATAGTTAGTGGTTACTAAATGTACGTAACTTATTAGAAAAATTAATCCATCAGGTTTTGTCTATTCCACTGATGATGTTTAGAACAGAAGTTTCGTTTTTTTTAATTTACTCTATAATTTAGAGTCTACCAGTAGCACAGTGATATTACTGTTCTTAAAGTGATGTCACAAGGAATTGACAACGAATGTTTTCTTAACCGACTAATTTTATGAATTAGCAAGATGGGCACTTCGAAGAACGTGGTTTCGAACCCGGGTCCAGCCATCCGTATTTCGGTGTTTGTTGGTTTTGTCAAATCACTCGAGAAGAGGGTAGGGATGGTTCCTTCAAATATGCTTTGACTGAAAACGATCCACATGTTTAACCCTTACCTGGCTCTAATTACACCTTCGTCGACTAGCTCTAAAATCCAATAAAAAATGCCAAGTTGGAAAAATTATGCAAGCAAATTCATGGATAAAGAAACTAATATGATAATTCATTCCACAATTTATGTTTATATCTTGCAGAACTTACATATATACAGAAATAAAGGAAATTGTTTTGTTCTATCGATTGTATTACATGAGAGGACATTAATCATTAACATCTTCATTGATTTCATTCCTTAAGTCTCACTGATAAAATTCATTACGGTTTTTAAAGAATTGCCTCTGCTGAACTATAACATATTTGAATGGACAAGCTATGCAGTACAGGCACCAAAAATATTTTTTAAAACAGTTTAGCCTAACTAATGTATTTGTCAGTGTTCATCATAACATTCTCCAGGAAAGTTAACATAGTGAAGCTAATTGCAGCAAGGGACAGATGTATATATATATATATATATATATGGCTATGTTTGTAAATAAGATGCGAATAATTGTGAATCAAAAAATAATTAAAATTTGTGAACTCAGTCGCTGTTAGGATTTCTTTAATTCTCGGTGCTCATCGGTATTGTCCCAATTTATTTTAGGCGGTAAATAAAAATCAGCGCTTTTTGTTATTACAGCACTATTCTGTACAAATTTGTAAGATACAGAAAAATTATTCTATCGAGGAAATAAGTCAATGGTTTAGGCAAATAAATGAACATTCGATGACAAAATGATAGAACACAAAACAATACAACAGATAAAAAGCACATATCTAATATGTGAGGTATGAGTAGAAAATGATTAAAAGAAAGTAATTATATAGAACTGAATCACTAACATAGAGGCAATAATTTAAACTGTGAATTAGTAGAAACGTAGGTACTGCAAAATATTACAATTTGTAATTTTTAATCGAGTTAAAATCTTAAACATTTTGCGAATGTCATTCTATTCTTTTGGTGGTACCACCTTCTGAGAAATTAATCTCCAGCAGAGGAGATTTTTAAACGTCTTACTATTGTTTGATTAAAGCCACAAAACTTTTTATGGGAAATTTATTTCAATGACTACTTGTACTTGCTTTGCATGAATGCATACTTTTACTCTTGCCTCTACAAATTAATAAACCTGGAATCCTGGACTCCTCAGTTTCAGTATCGAGCTGGTAGGAAAAAAAATAATAAAAAATGCAACATCCATAGAGAACAAACGTAGAGTTAAAACTTTCTGCTACTTTGGTTTTATCATTATTTTATACGTAAATATTAAATAGGATTGGTAACAAATAATTTTTCATTTAATTTATATTTCTGGACGTAGAAGATGTTTTTTCATGGATATTTAATTCTAAAGAATCTGACAAAGAGCAAATGTTTGGTGACACTCCAAAAAAGAAAGGAAAAATAGACAGTAAACGTAAAATCTGGAATGTCCACTGGTATGGCTGAAACTAGTACTATTATGTTGCGTGGCATAAGTGCAGATGAGAGAGTCTTACGTTGTAGTTTTCAGATTTATCATCGTTTAAGAAGGAAAACTATTTTATATTCCAGAAACAAAAGGAATATCTATATTATACTTCCAGACAAGTGTGATGGCAGTTAGGTAACACAAAATTTAATTACATCTGTAAAAAAAGAAAAGTGTTTACGTTAATAGTCCTCACATTTTGGCTCATTCATGAAAAAGTAATTAATGGGATTTTGTGAGTGGTTGACCACATCGAGGCTCCTCCTTTTCGATTGGGCTGACACCGGTGTTTTCGGGCTGACCCCCTCTGCTTTCGGCCGCCTTTGTAGTCGCGGTAGCTCTTGCGTAGGGTGACTGTATCAACCTGATTTCGAATTTCCATGATGTCTCGAAATCACATCAGGAGAATACCGGAACAGATCCTTTAAAAGGCCATAGCCGAACTCCATACCGTTTCTGTTCCCATCCCCCTGCTTTCAGGGCGGAGAGATACTCTGATGACTATAGCACCCAAAATGCCAGGAGCTGGGTTGGGTCTCAACAAACCTCCATAAAAGAATTGTTTACCACATACGTTCCTTAGTTTTTCATAGCCGGCTAAGGATTCTGTTGGCAGCAACAAAGGCTTATATTCTCCAGCTTTCATACAAGAACATGGATATCGTAAAAAAAAGTAAATTAAAAATTTAAAAAACTGCACACCATACGCGTCTAAGCTTAGTTGTTCAAAACGCCACCAATGATGCGAATAATGAAAAAAACATGAAGGTATGCTTAATAGTTCCTTGTAGCAGCGATACTTCCGTCCAGAAACAAGACAAAAGAAATGGTTCCAAAGGTAAATTTATAAGATTACTTTTTAAGAGTTCTAGAGTATAGACTGACAAGAAATTGATTATAATTACATAAAACAATTGATACACATTAATTTTAACATTTTATGAAACAGTAGTAGTATTATGGTCGAAGAGAATATATATTTAGGTTTTAAGATAAAAAAAAATCCCTGAGCATGATTGCACTGCAAACTGTTTTTCGACGCTGGAACGGTTAACTACTTAACTGAAAGAAAACAGGAAGGTCCTGATGGCAGCTGTGGGGGTGAAGTTGTTCCCTAACGAAGTTAGAAGAGAGCCCCTTGACCTCACGAGATCGTCTTCACCCTGGACACGACCGGTTCGATACCGCTGCGGCAGGTCTGCATCAGACAGTTCCTCATTGCACACAGCTTCAACTTATGCCTTTTTTTTTCTTACGGCTTTATGCCTCGTCGAGATCATTAGAGGCGGAATGGGACTGAGGACAAGGAACGGAAGGAATTCAGCCATGGCCTTTTAAAGGAAGCATCCCGGCATTCACCTGGTGTGAAATGGGGAAACCGTGGAAAGCCCTAATCTGGATTCGAACCGGCGTCCTCCCGAATGCGAGTCCAGAGTGTCCTTTCCGGTGATGCCATTCATAATACTGTTACAGACACTATTACTAAATTTGGTTATTTAAGACAAGATGTTCAAAATTTTAATGAAGTCAGATCTACATTATCGAGATAGAAGAATACTTTATGAACTATATCAGAATCAAGTGTCTATAATAAAAGTAGTAAATCATGAAGACATGCATCAGTTAAACATGGTGTTAGAGAAGGTTGTAGTATATCCCCGTTAATATTCAACTTGTAATTAGAGGAAGCAATACAGGAAATGAAAGAAAAATTTGAATGTGATATAAGTTTTCGAGGGAGAAAAAAATCAATATTCTACGTATTGCTGATAATATTGTCTTGGTACCAGAACAGGCTGAGGAAATAGAGAAGTTAGAGAAAATACTGAATGAAGATTTTGGACTGAATATAAATCAAAGCAATACAAAAGAGATTAAATATAGGAGAAATCATAATCACAGTAGATTAAATATAAAATAATACCGTATGCGGTAGAAGAAGTAAGAGATGTTAAAATCAGAATACCACTAGCAAAAAGAGCCTTCATGAAAAAGAGAATTCTTTTAATTTCAAATTTTGATCTGGGACTTAAAAAGAACAGGATTTTATTGTAGCGCAACATGGACATTAGAAATACCAGAAATAAATAAAATTGAAGCATTTAAAATGTGGTGCTATAGAAGGATGCAGAAAATTAAGTGGACAGATAAAGTGAGAAGTGAACGAGTTCTGTAAATGATGGGCGAGGAAAGAAGTTTGTTGAAGAAGCTTAGAGAGAGAAGAGATAGGATGGTAGGTCATATTTTGAGACATGCTGGATTGGTTAATTTGTTAGTGGGGGGAACAGTCGAAGATAAGAACTGTAGAGAAAAACAGAGTTTAGAATACATGTAGCAGATAATTGAAGACGCTGGTTGTATGAGGTATTTAGAAACTAAACCATTTAAAAGACTGATAAAACCAAAATAATAACATATACGCACACACATTTAACGGGTTACTAGAGCTTAAAACTTTACTATTGTAATAATGCCTAATACATATGAAAATATTTTTCCGAAATATTTTATTGCAAAATAAAAAAGTCTTAACTGCGAGTGCACTTTCACTTCAAGGAAAATCTTATTGGATGTCTCCCTCCATGATTTTTTTTTTCAGGAATGAGCAGTATAATGATTTGAGATAAATGCGAAAAAACTTAGTTAATACAGAGTTGTTGAATTCTAATAACAAAAAATGAATCCAGTAGGGAACGATAAAACTAATTATCGCTCTGCTATTGTTCATATTACCTTAATCGCGAACTTACATCACTGACAGGCATACAAAACGTTGCAACCAATACTTTTGGTTCTGACAAGCGATTCGCAGAGAATTCTAGAGCTTAAGATTTTGTCGAAAAATATTCTTATCGTTAACGGGATTATGAAAACAATGGAATTATTTACTGTACCTAACTAGTTAATCAGCTGATTGCGAACAAGCATATAGATACTTCGCTACGCAACAACAAAAAATCGGCTTAAAAGCAAATATCTGATTTGGTTGCCTGTTCAGTTTCTATGCTCCGAGACTAGACGCCATTGCCCCTTATGTTTTCATGAACCTTACATACCCATGCAAACTTTGTAATTTGTTAACGGTTTAGTGAATTTAGTGACAAGCTTATACCAAGTTAGCTATATTTTTATTTTTCAAGTGGTTAGTGCTAGTTTATAACACGATCTGTGAATGTTACTATTTTTTATAATAAATACGTAGTTGTCTAATATGTTCGCAACTTAAAACAAACGTGTTAAAATGAATCGCTCAATTTTTTATTTGAAAATCAACTTGTATATGAAATACCGGACCAATATTTTCATATCAACTAACTGAATTTCTACTTGGAACACAGATAGTATTATTAATTTTAGAATCAAGAGCAGCTATTATTGAGGTGTATTTATTTTCAGTATTAAGTACCCAATAGTTAAGAGAAGTATACTAGTTTATGTCAACAATCCGTTCTAATCAACCATTCCATTTTGTTGATTATAGAGTAAGATCACAAACAGGTTCTATTGGAGTCTTAATCATAACATCAGTATTAGCTAAATGATTTCGTATACTAGATATTTTTTTATTTATAATAGATATAACAAATCTCATTGGAAAACAACGTCATCTAATTTTACATGGTGGTTGCGTGATTATTTCGGACATGTCAACAATCGATTGCAATGTTGCAACATTTGGCGGAATCCTCAGATAGCAATTCTACATGTATGTAAGTAATTGTTCCATCATCTACTAGTACTTCTGAAGATGTACTGTAAATGCAATAGAAGCCTACGGGGATAGCCTCGCAGACGGCGTCAAAACGGATGATATGTATTTAGTCAAGGACGAGCAATAAACAGTATCGTTCAGCAGTTAGGCCGTGTTCTCACTGGTGGAATATAAGAGATCCTGCTGTTTGCCATAGTAAGCCATTCTAACAACCACACAGATCTGTGGCCTTAATCCACAGTGGTGTCAGAACCTGATATTAGTAAATAGCCTTACAGCTGAGCTGGAGAGTGGAGCCGAGGTCGCCGGAGGTCAGCAGCAGCAACTCCATTACAGGTTAGTACCTGAGTTTCCAGACACTCTCTGCCGATTCCAAATTACGCCCACAGAAGAGGAGCAGACCACTCAACTAGTCCCTTACAAATCCAACAAGAAATTTTTAATCATTTCTCGATTCAACAAACAAAATATTTTATTATTAACAGCATTGGCCTACGAATGATACATAATTAATGTAAATTACTTTTTATCAATGAAAAATTCTATCTTTTTGAAACAGTTTGCATTGATCCGGGGGACTTCTAGCGAAGGCGAAAATCTGCAAGCTGGCAGCTAATCCCTTTTGCAGGCTTTGAATCCTCGCAGTCTTTTCCGTTGTTTTTAAAAGTTTGCAGGGGAGGATGAACTTCTTTATATTGGGAAACTCTCTTTGCTATACAAGTGGGTTGACTCTCTAAATATTACTCCAAGATGACGAAATTTTGAATACATAAAATCGTACGAGTTATTATTTCTCATGCATTACAATTTGATAAGGAGCGAACACTATGACAGGTAGGTAATTGCGCAGATAATTCACCTAGGAATTTTCACCGTCAGTCTTTGAGTCCTTTCCCATTTGACGAATCAACAACTTCGAGAAAGATGAAGCTTCTTTACAGTCTCCACATGCTACTTTACAAACAATGTATTGACGAGTAGCAATAATTGACTTCAATATGTAATCTGTATTATTATTTCCATTCCAGTGTCTTGATAAACATAAGATAATCGTCGCTATTGTTTAAATTAGGAAGAAAGATGCAAGCAGCTCATTGAAATACTTTCAAGAACATACTTTGATTCAAAATGGATACGTTTTTTGTAACAAAATTAAACAGAATCTTAAAATACTGAATAGAAAGCTTTTAATCCCTGAAAAACAGAAGTGGACCGCCAAATACAGCAGGCGAAAATTAAAACAAAAATTAAGTCTATCATTTTACTATGCATAAATAATCTGAGCGATATTTGAAACGAAATAACATATTATTGCTATGTTAATTTGCAGTGCAAAACTATAAATTGTTTAATTCAAATCTAACATTTGCATTGAAGTTTACATGACTTCAAATTTAAGAGCAAGCATTTTCTTGGCCGGATCCGTAACGAAAAATTGTCTTCGGTCTTAATTCGTGGAAGATATATTTGGTGTACAAATATTCCCTTACATGGAGACATACACGATAGCAACAGTTTCTCTGCGATTAGAGTCAGACTATATCCTAGTTACGTAATAAATCTTACGTTCAAAAATAGTCAGAACTGTGAGTGCTGCATTGTATGTGGTATGCACCATCTAGGTTTAAGTGAGAGACTAAGGTCGCTGTACGTGGCTCCCAATTAATTGCGTCGCCACCGCTGCAGCTATTCTTAGCTCGCCTCCTCCTTTGAGGTCTAATGAAGGCAGACTACGCAGTGCCTTCCTCCTTCATTGCGGATTCCCTTGTCTGTTCGGTTCGGTTGGCGGAAGGCAAACGTTTGTTCACGGTCGGCAGGCGGGACACGAGATTCATTTAGGTCGAGAGTCGGCGCCGAGGCACACAAATGAGCATCCGGAAGACAGCTGTCGTACCTTGGTATCTGCGGATTGCAACCCGTCACATCTCTGTTGGAAAAGTCATTGAAACCGATAAAAACAGCCTTCCCTATTGTTTTAAATATATCGATTTATTACATTAATTACATGTCTTCGTATTTACAGACATTGGTTCGAGCGCAACGCCAGGGAATCAAGAAGGAAATGTGCTATCAGTCTGAAATTTACTAAACACGTTCCAAAATGCATATTATTTCATAAAACGCTGTTTGAAGGCGTCAAGCGTATGAAAAATGTATAAAGTTGTTTGAAATACGGGTAGATCGTTATCAGTTATCACGCAATAAATGTTATTACCACTCACGTTATTACATGTTGATATTTTTCTGCGTGTTTCTTACTTTTAACTATTGGTCCAGGCTGCATTTCAACCTAACCACAACTGCTACTGAAAAAAATTTAAATTAACTTAAATTCTCTGTATCCAACATCCGTTAGGGTAGCGCCATGTTTTACCCTGGAAGGTAGGCTGCCATGCAATATATCTTAGCATTGAAATCCAATATGTCGCCATGCACAGATAAATTGTAAATGTTAATGATTTTCTGTTTATTAAGTGTCTACAGTTTGCAGGTGGAAAGCAGTTTTTATCCAACAATGAAGACTTACTAACAGGTGGAATAAATATCAACAGCTAATAACGTGCATTTATTGCGTGATTACTTGTAACGATGTAGCCATATTTCAACAAAAAAAATCTAAATTTTACATACGTTTGGCGGCTTCACATACAGTGTTTTATGAAACAATATGCATTGAGGGCCGTGTGTAATAAATTACAGACCGAAAGCACATTTCCTTCTTGGGACCCTGGCGTTGCGCTCGAGCCCAGGCATTTTCATGTTGTTCATTAACACATGGTAAAATATTAGTCGATTTATTTACGCCTAAAAGTGACGTAATCCAGTAAATAGATGATCAGACGCCACGTAAAGACTTTATCGTCTCTCAAATATCACCAGGCTGTAGTAGTGATTTTGGTGCCTTAGAAGTTTTTTGGTGTTTTAGACGAGAGAAGAAATAAACCAGAAAATGAAATCCGGTACCGATGCATTCTAACCAACAAATCCACAAGAAACCATCGAAATCGCCACTTTAAATGTCCCTGTTCAACAAATTATTATTATCATCATTAGTGTCATTTGCTGCCACTAATGATGAGGTTAGGCATTTAACCCAGAACTTCGGTATATATCCGGGTGGTTACGAATCGTGGACCGAGCGTGGTGGGTGAGCGATAATGCTATGGCCTTGCATTCGGCAGGACGCCGGTTCAAATCCCCTTCCAGACATCAAGATTTGGGTTTTCTAAGGTTTCCCCAAATCACTCCACGTGAATCCGGGATGCTTCTTTCAAAAGGTATTGACGAATTGCTTCCCGTTCCTCGTTCCCAGTCCATTCCCACCTCTAATGACCTCGATGTCGACGAAGCACAAAGTCATAACAAAAAGGCACCAGATATCTTCATGATAATACAAGTCTTGGCAAACGGCACGGACAAAAATAAAGTAAAGCTAGTAATTTATTTTCTGTCAATTTTCTGTGTTGTCTGCAGTTTCCAAATGACAAGGTGGGATTTTTTTTTAGGAAGACAGCAGGTCCCTTTATAACATTACAGGAAATTTAAGAAATATTCATTTTTTGCTGTTGAATATAGTTGTTCCGTCTAACAAATAACAATGGACTTTGGTTTACTAAAACATTAAATTATAAGTTAGTACTTGCTCCTTTTTATTAGACATTGCCAGAAACAGAATCATTTTTTCTATTTTTTGTGTCACTAAATTCATTTTATGGACTTCTGGTAATGCCACTGTGTTTATGATGATACAGTGTCTCAAAATCATTCCACGGCAATGCCAACATCGTTTTTTCAAAATGGGCATGGATGAATTACTTTCCATACCTAGACCTCAGTCCTGTCTCAACCTCAAAGTCGATCAAGTGTAAAGGCATAAAACAAAGAGAGAAATGTTTTTCGAATAATGTTGTTTAAGGTCGTGACTATCGAACATCCTATTTAAATCAGTGGAGTTACTTAGTCCGTCAATTAAAAATGATATTAACTTTCTCCAACATTATATTCCTACTTTTCCTTTGAATCAGAAACATTATTTCTTTGCGAAGCATTATTTCTAATGAAGGTTCGTCATATTTCACGGGCCAGAAAACCTACGTAACTGCTGATGTTCTACGTGCTTAGCATTTCAAATGACGAGTACTGAGGAATGTCAATTGGAATGTGCGCATAGAATGTCGCCTCTTCAAGGAGTCAGATGTGACTTAAACTCACCATCCTCAAAAGGACATTATTCATTTTATGTTAAAAAGCTTGACGTATCTGCATTTACATTTCTTGCAGAAGTAACAAAATTTGACTATTAAATGATGCAACTGTTGTTGGATATCACAAAGTAAAATTTGATGAATTTAACTGACGGAAGAAAAGCGTTACACGAGCATACGGAATAATACTTCAATATTCAAAAGAAAGGTGGAATTATTGGAGCGTTCAAGATTATTCCATTTATAATTGAGGGATTGGAATTTTGTAGCATTCGGTAAATCAATCGTTGAGTAATAACGCGTACAGTTTAAAACATCGAAGTCATTGGAGGGGGAAAGAACTGCGAACAAATAGCTGAGAGGGATTCGGAAATGCCTTTTCTTAAAGGAAACATTCCGGCACTCGTCTGGAGTGATTTCGGAAAAACATGGAAAACCCGAAATCGGTATGCCCAGAGAGGTATTTGAACCCGTGTTTTCCAGAATACTAGGACCGAACGTTATCGCTAACCCACCGTGCTTGAAAGGTGTAATTGTAAACATCGACAACAATATTGCACCAGTGCTGTAACACTTGCAATACCAAAAAAGTAAGTGCGATGGTATTATCAAACGGGAGAGACCGAAGGAAAATTCATGAACCTATGCCTCAGACTCCCGAATTGCGTTCCACTTCTTCCGCGACTGTATCTATTGTTTCAGGTGGAATCCTGAGTACTAACCTTCCACGGTATTTTTCAAATACTCAAATGTACCTTTGCCAGAAAGGAAAGTAATCTTTAGGGTGACAAGGATTCGAAGTGGAGACTTTCAAATTCAAATGCAAACGCTTTCATAAGGAATTATCACACAGCTAATGTGTTACAAAATTACGACGAGTGCACATAAAACAAATGATTACATTTTATATGAATTGTTAAATATGTTATGTAATAATTTTTAGATTAATGTTAGCATTAGTTACTGAACGTGGTGGGTGAGCAGTTAACGTTCTGGCCTCACATTCGGGAGGATGCGGATTCGAATCCCCGTCGGGGCATCCAGATTTGGGTTTTCCATGGTTTCTCCAAATCACTCCAGGCGAATGCCGGGATGCTTCCTTAAAAAAAAGACCATGTCCGAATTCCTTCCAATTCCTTGTCCCTGGTCCCAACCCGCCTGTAATGACCTTAGCCGTCGACGAGGCGTAAAGTAAAAAAAAAAAAAAAGTTATCATTAGTTGAAATGAAATGGGAGGGGTTAAATATTTCAACATAACATTCTAGCCGTAATTAAGTGGGGCTCTCAGAAAGTTACATAGCAAAAAATACGGCCACGCACCCAACAAGATATACCTGTGTTTTACAACTATTTTGATTTGACGACTTTTTGTGTTTTGAATTCTGGTTAGTAGACACAATACAAGACGAACACAACAGTACATTAAAATCAACCATGCTCTGTGTCGTTCTCGAACCGGCCACTCTCGCAACGCAAGGCCAGGTGGCTACCTCTGCACTACCAAGTTCTGTGTGGGAGAAATGCGTGTTAGCCAAACAAGTAAAATAAATCATTTACAGCAGAATGTCATCCACGGGTAACGCCAGCGGGTATGGCACCTACATAATCTCAGATAGCAACCGCGAAGTTGACAAGCTGTATCTCGAACACGCAGGAGGTAACAAGGTGAGTCTCCCAGCAGTCACCAGTGTGCTGTTATTCTCGGGTTGCTAAGTGTAACAAGGAAACTTACGCAAAGGCTCTGCTCCTCAGAGATGTTCTGTTGTTCGCAGCCGCTTCTCTCCTCTCATTTGTCAGTTTCCACAGTGTTATTTGTTATAGCAGTTAGAAGGCGTGTGTCAGTCACGTCTTAGTGTGTCAATATTCAAGATAATTGAAGTGAAACTGTTTGGGCGCGGTAGGGAGTAATTTGTCAGCGCTACGCATTAGAGTTAGGAGTTACTCGTTAAAGCCCCAACGTCCTGTGTATGCACACTTAACTTTCTGCGCATGAACATTTAACGTCCTGCGCATGCGTGCTTAAAGATACTTTGATGCAAGCAGCTACTCAGGATAGACAGTCGGTCAAATTAAATGTGAAACATATATTTAATGTTTCAGTTACCATAAACCTTTTATTACGAAAGTATATGATGCAAATTCACCAAATAAAATGGACGTATAATAATAAAAATAAATAGTAATAAGAATTGCTAATAGTCATCATCATGATCAATATAGTATCTGTAAACACCAATATAATAAAGTAGTATGAAGCCTTGATGAGAGGCGAAATCCGTACGGATTAAAACATACAAAAACAGTTGTATTGGTGTTATTTTTATCATTTAATTTTTTTATTATTATTATTTTTTTTTTCAAATGAAAATTTTATTTTGGTAATGTTTCGTGCACTCTATTGATTGCAAGAACGGTTATCAGATAATTTTGTCCAAGTTGTTCTCCGAAATAAAAGCTCTTCACACGAAGTACAGACTAAGGCTCGATACATTACTTTATAATACACAGGTGTGCTTTACATTTTTGATAATTTTTCGTTTGCTTACGAGAATAACTCGGGCAAACAACATACTGTACTTACTGAGTGCAAAAGAAACATAAAAAAATACATACAAAAAATTACGCGGGAAAATACGCAGATAGAAGTGTGAATGACTCACGGAAGTTTCTTGCGTGAGTGCACACTGATACAAGCACAAGGTTTTTTTTATATATACGAGGTAGGGTTAAAAAGTTCCCGGAATTTTCACATACAGTCAAGCAATTTTTGCAGGAAGTGAATTTTTTTTGGGGGGTTGACAACACTACTGAGGAACTTGCTGTGCCGAGCAGCAGGCAGTAGTAGTTGGTTTCTTGCGTGCGGTGCATGATATTTATTTCGTCGGGTTGTGAAATGTCGTCTTTAGAGCAGCGTAGAAATATTAAATTCTGTGTGTTGCTGGAAAAATCACCCTCGGAGACACTTGAGTTGCTGAAGAAAGCATACGGAAACTATGCGATGAAGAAAACGGCAGTTTACGAGTGGCATAAGTGTTTTCGTATATATTAACTAGTTCTGTTACAGCGATTTTTTGTGTATTCACTAATAATTACCTGAATAGTTATTAGTTAAACAATTTTTTTTTTGTTTTTGATACTTACTATTGTGTAAAGTTTATCTTTCGGAAACTGTGATCTCTGAAGATATGTAAATTAAGTTTCTGTTAATAACTCGGCGAGATGTTAGGAAATTCTTTGCTCAGGCGTGTTATGAAACCGCCACTTTAGTATTTGTTATGTAATTGTCCAATGGATAGCAGTGAGATTCTTGCTGCACGTGATCGAGAAATTAATCAATCTTCAGAACTGATACTGAAACTTAACATCATAAGCAACCAAATTATAAACATTTATCCATGATGTTGATTCTTCAAAAAATTCGTGCATAAGTTTGCTAAATTATTGGCGGCAATTTACAAAGAAAAGATAAAACGAACGAGACCTTCCCTGTTCCACGAGAACGAAGTCATAGGCACTGCTAGTTGGTAAAAAAACATACGTCGCTTAGGTAGCCTTCTAAATTATGAGACATTAAAACCTTACAAAACATTTTTCTCGAAGGTGAGAACTTGAAGTATCGATTTTCAGATCCAAAACTCTTTAATTAGTGAATTTCACCAAAATTGTCAGATCCATTAGCGAGAAAGCCAGTACGCACATATTTATATACCTGATTTGCTCATTTAATAGTATTAGATGTTTTGTAAAAATCATTACATGGGATTGCTGGGTGGTTCTTTCAAAATGAAATAGCGGAATACATTCTCACTTTTCGGCCCCAGTCTCTTCCAACCTCTAATAACCTCTACATCGGCAAGAGGTAGAGCCCTAGGCCAAAAATTTATCTGTAAAACATAACACAGAAGTGGGAGTTTGCTGAAAATACAAACACAACACACAAAAACACAAAAGTGAAATGTATTGAATAAAAAATAGGAAGGTAATTAAAGCGTGTACATACAGTAAACCCATAAAAACCTCTAATAACTGTACATATTTAACAGTGGAATGTATAATATCTCCATGGTTAAGAAACAACAAATATGAAACTTCTTTTAAGAAAACATAAACAGTTAATGCAAAGAATTCAAAGAAAGATGCCTGAATGACGATGGTGTAAAATGTTCTTACATATATGAATAAATCTCTTGTAATAGTTTGACACTACACATTTCAAAGGTAATTACTAGGATCAACTAGTATATACAGAACAAATTAAAAGAAAGTCAAAGTGATAATCGTTGAATAATAGTTTATCTTTAGAAAAATGATATTGACACCTTCCAATTTTGTATGAAATTGAAACAGTGTAATATCAACAACGATTTTGCTTAAATGGATTGTGGAACCATAGAATTTTAATTTCTGGAAGTCACAAATTATCTATATTTGCCCTGTCACACAATATACAAGGTAATCTTCTAATTCATTCCCAACCCAGTGTAACGTGTCTGCACCGGTCCTAGACACATCTCTCGTGATCAAATGTTTCATGTGTACTATATCTTCAGGAAGCGGAGTGGCCTTGTCTTTGAAAAATCCCCGTAGAAAAAATTCGTCCGTTTTGATATGGAAGCGCCTTGTTTGACTCCATGCGATAGACTCGTCATCTGGTACACACCGAATCCAACGATGTGTAAATTTTCCATCCAGATAATTGCAGTCTACGCCGCAAAAACTTTTCAGGCAGTTTGTTGTGGAGTTTGTAATTCCTCGCCAACCCAGATGTCGGACGACTTCCTGTGTTACTAGCAAGAACACGATCCACTTTTACTTTTACACAAATATCGTGTAGTTTAAACTTTTTATCCCACTCCTAAATTGACTGTTTATTACGTGTTGGTTTTACGAATAAATTGTTGCGTAACAGTTATGGAATATGTCCCGGCAAGTTCAAGCACATAATAAGTTTCTCTGCACCATTAGCAGCCAAATCACTGTGCTTGCTAGACAAAAAGGTGGGCAGTTAGATCTTCTCGTGGAAATTACTACACAATCAGTAGCTGATATGACGATGGAGATCGGTTGGGACTCATTGGAAGAGAGGACGTGGGCGAAGAGAGTAATGGAAGTGTAAAAGGTGTGTATTAGCGGTAGGCTAGGATTGATAATAATAGGAGAATCAATAGAATCGTGGGTAGTACGTGGAAGGCAAGAGCTCACCGGGACCACAATATAACACTTGATATAAGGCAGTTTGAACATTTACTTTTATACGTAATGAAATATGGGCCCGTAATAGATTAAAAAAATGATCCTGAAAGTATTTAAAACTAAATTCGCAAAAAGAAAATAGAAGGGAGGCGAAATAATTATCAAAAAGTCATTAAAATAAAAACTCCGTTAGCATTTCTAAATGCTTTTGCTTATATAGAGTGAAAAAGAAGTTGATTTATTTGCTCCTGGTTTCTTGATGAAAACTGATTTCAAAGATCTAGACCAGGGGTGGTCAAACCAAATGATCTTGCGGGCCACTTTGGAAATACATCATAACTCCGCGAGCCGCATATAAAATTATACAACCCCATATTAGATTTAGTCACTTAGGAGTGAAACCTGTTATATTACATGTTCCAAGATGCGCGCATCATGAGTTCGAGTAGGAGGGGACGGCGGATTCAAGCCAGAACCCGGGAAAACCCGGGACGTCACGAAGTGGTGGGGGGGACCTCCCTCCCCTCCCCTCCGGCGGGCTTTTTGAATCAGCCAATCAGCGTTCAAGGTCGTATGACGTCACACGTTAGTTCCTCAACCGGCCGCACAGATGGCGGCAGCGCATACGTTAGTTCACCGATCGGCCGCACAGATGGCAGCATCTCCCAAGGGCTTAATTTCTTTGGGCGCAGATATTCCACTCCCCCAGCTAGCGGGGAAATTCCGCCGCCCGGGGCGTGTTTACACAGGTGTGCTCGCCTGCAACTATTTCCTCATCCCTGTTCTGGAATGCGGACGTCAGACAAGTTGTATCATGGCTACAAAACTATGGATTCGTCTATCACTTTAGTTCCTAGTGGTCATCGTGTGTTGCGTATACCAATTCCACCTTTACCGAGTAACTTAAATATAATTAAAGTCTTAGTTTAAATGGACCCATTGGTTTAAGTAGACAATGGACGATTAGTTCATCCATTAATCGAGTATGATGTCACGAATCCACTTCCTCTCAGATGTATACTGTTTGAAACAGAAGTGGGTGTTGACGTCACTGCCGGAGTATAAAGGCCATCACACCAGCCAGCTCGCATTCGGGAGGACGGAGGTTCGAATCCCCATCCAGGCATCCATGGTTCCCCAAATAACTCCAGGTGAATGCCGGGATGCTTCCTTCAAAAGGCCATGACCGAATTCCTTTACCGTCCCTAAAGACCACGTTGTTAGAGAGACATTTAAAAAAAAAATTCGATTGCCAAGGTGCAAAGTATCCCGGTTTCCGATATTTGGCCGGCATGCAGGGCGACTGCCGCGTTCTTGCCTCGCATTCGGGAGGACGGAGGTTCGAATCCCCATCCAGGCATCCATGGTTTCCCAAAATCACTCCAGGGGAATGGTGGGATGCTTCCTTCAAAAGACCATGACCGAATTCATTCCCATTCCTTTCCCGTCTCTAAAGACCACGTTGTTAGAGAGACATTAAAAAAAAATCCACTTCCGATGTGCATAGTATCCCGTTTCTAGGGCGTCCAACACAGCGTTCGTATGATTGCAGAATTTTGTACAGAGTCTCAGGCTTGCAGCGAATTTCGTATGCATTTGTTCAGGTGTCCTGCTATCGATAAGGAATTCAGGTTGCGCCATATGCTCATTGCACTGCAAAACCGCCCCAGCGGGATACATAGAAATATTTCAGCATTCACTTCGGTTCAAGAAGAAACTATTACGAGATGAGAATAATTATTATATGTCAGTTTTCGTAGTACAAATCTAGGAAACATTTATGGTAGCCCAATCACTCATGTTTAAAAACGAAAATCGAAAATTTTGTTTTCATTCTGGGTGAACAGATAAACTGCTTGAGTCTTTTTATTTAATTAAAAAATAGACCATGTGAAAGCGTAACTTTTACGTTTAAAACGTGATAATGAACCATGGAATGTCCTGACATAGCTCAAATTCACATCTATACAATGCAGTTCTGATATTCGAATTTGGCAGAGGGTGCTTTGCACAAAAAAAAACCCTACAGTCATTTATGAAGTGATTACATGTTAATCTCTCGACTGATATCAAACCAATCAGCCAGTAATTTTTCCAGACTGTCTTTGGACAAGAGCCCCCCACTTGAAAATATTTGTGACAAAGCCTTTCCCACACCAAGGCTATAAAAATCAAAGTTTCTAATTTGACCATGGAATGGAACGAGGGGAGAAAGAATTCGTATAAGCACCAGTACAGCACATTATTTCTCTAATCTCTGCTGTCACTGGTATAAAAAAAATATTTCATCACACTCGTAATTTTTTGCCAACAAGCTCAAACCTATATTGTCTGTCTATCCAGACCAATCTATGTATCAATTCTGTAATGTTTTCGTAAGCAATCACAAATTGAGTGCCCTTAGCAATCCCTTGTGACACATCAGTGATTGACTAGAAACAGAGAGATATACGCTGTGCCATGTACTTACCCACCTTTAACTGTATTTTACAGCACAGCAAGTATGTTCCAGGAACGAAACATCGTTTGTTAATCTTACTAATTTCACCCCTGCCCTTTGTGATAAAAATCGAGTCAGTGTAAGGCAGTGCTAAGCACAGAACATGCTGATTCGTCATAAAATGCCTCTGTGGCCAAGGTGGAGATATAGAAAATTTACCCACTTACTTATAGAAGAAATCCAGTGCACTATTCCTAATTCTTTCACCAAGATCTACCCTAGCCTCATCGCCAACATACGCCCAGCACTTCCCCAAACTTCATTCTGTTTCCAATGATTCCCAATCCAACCTCTGAACAGTTACTGACAGGGTTACCTTTTGTTCGTGTGTTAAAGTAAACCAAAAATTCGCAAAGTCTTCTCCTAATCATTAACAGGGATTCCAGCTACCAAAATGTTCACTTAAGGTGGTTCTACTGCAGTTTTTCCAAGAAAATTCTCCAGGATAATATTTTTCAACCAATCAGGTGCCAGGAGAGTTCTCCATTCGGTTTAAATGTTCCCATCTGACGCCAAACTTCGGATTCAGGGCCAAGTGTGACATTTGACTGTAATTGCATGCTTTGTTCAAGTAACCACGATAGAGTTATCATGATGCTCTTAGCTAACTGATAGTTTCTTGGTCATCAAACAGGCATCATAACCCACATTTTAATAGAAGATCCCCACACATCGACAAGTATCCAAAGGTGCAGACACTAGTTCTATTGCGCCGAAGATAGCACCCACGCTTGAACTGTCGTAAATTGTTAGGTCAAAGTGGGTGTTTGGATATTTTATCCACTCAGGCCTCATCATCTAAAGTCTAATGACAGATTGTGGTCATGGCCAACTTAGGCTCCATACACCACTCAGAATTATTCTGCCAATATCCATTCTAACAGCATTATACACCACATACAGCCCCTGACACTCTTCCAATCTCCCAATGACATCCAGTCCAGTTCCTTTATTAAGGCACTTGTTGAATATTTTCCACTAATAAATCTAGCTGCTATATTTTGCACCTTGCATTTGATGTACAAAAAATGTGGTCTCCATACTACACTTATATATACAAGAAATGGTCTGACTGTGGGTTTGTACCCAAGTCCTTCGCTTCTCTGGTACATCCCCTCATCACCCTCTCTGTTAAATGATTTTTATGTAGTGAAAAACGTGAGAAACACAATTCGTATGGCAACACAAACGGCAGTAAACTGTAAAGAGTACAGTGAAATGGGAGATTGCCTAAGCCCTGAAGCAATGGTTAGAAGCACACGTTGATGGTGAGCATAATTCTATAACCATATATTTTAGACTCAAATTAACAGAGGAAGTAGACACACGCACACACTTGTACATGCATACAGCGAGGTCGACAGAACTAACAGCAAGCATCATGGAAACGATGAAGTGTGGCAGAATTGTCGTTACCACTGATTAACTGGGCAGAACTATCGTTAAAAAAATCATCAGACAGACGAGTTTAAGTCAGGTATCACAATACTTACACTTACACGCACAAAGAGAGACGCAGATATACATGTACAAGTCTACACAACTACCGGTACCAATCATGGAAACAAAAAAGTGGTGTAGTACTTTCTTGCCCCATGACTGGCTGAAAAACAGAACTCTCCTTACATATCATCTGCCTGGCGAGATAGAGGGTGTGCAAAAAATGGCATGTTTTCACCATACACCTAAGTATTTACATCATAAATAGTGTTCATCACACACAATTGATTACATTTACCATCAATACGTTTCTCCCACACTGCAACCCTATCTGCCATTCATTAAGAGTGCCCCAGGTACCATGAGTTACAATAGACATTTGACTATCAGCAGATACCAGAACCCCTCATATTCATACTAGGTCTCAACCACAAATCCATACGTATCCACGCACAAGCTCAAAGAAACAGGAACAGCAAATCATACATCCAGACAGAAGAGTTTAATTAATGTATCACCACATTTACAGAGACGCACAAACACTCACATTTCCATGCCTACAGCGAGCTAGACACAACAACCACCCAAATCATGACGACGAAAAAGTGGAGTAGAACCCCCATGGCTCATAACTGACCAAAAAATCATCAGTAACATAATATGTTCCAGGCACCATACTCTTCACATCAATATCATCTCATTTATTTCACACTACAGACCTCACTACCATCCAGTATCATGTGTGCTAGGTACAAAACTGTTCACATCAGCACCAACACGTCTATCCCACACCTAAGCCTTTACTGCCATTCAGTAACATTTACCCCAGGTACCACGAGTAGCAGTAGACATCTGGTCATCAGACAGATATCATAACTCCCATATTCATACTAGGTCTCAACCAAAAATCTGTACGTCACCTCACACAAGCAAGGTATCACCACATTTACGAAAAAAACACACAGAGATAGAGACGCATACACACGTTCATTTCCAGGCCTACAGCGATCTCGACTCAACAACTAGCCCAATCATGGCAACGAAAAAGTGGAACAGAACACCCATGACTGGCCAAAAATCATAGAAAGACACACATAAACACATACATACACACTAACATGTCAATGCATTCAAACAGTTCCATTCATCACCACACATAACTGGAGGAAAAACTGAAGAGTTACAGGATGTGTGAAGTTTGAAATCACAGCCACATCTCTCCCACACCGCAACCCTTTCTGTCATTTAGTAACATGTGACCCAGGTACCATGAGTTACAATAGACACTTGTCTATCAGACAGATATCATAACCTCCATATTCATACTAGGTCTCACCCACAAACCCATACGTCTCCACACAAGCACAAACATATGGGAGGAACAGCAATTCATACGTCCAGATAAATGAGTTTAAGGAAGGTATCACCATACTTACGCACACAGACACATATATCCATGCCTACAGCGAGCTCAACACAACAACGAGCCCAATCATGGAAAAGAAAAAGTGGGACAGAACCCCCATGGCTCAAGACTGACGAAAAAAATCATCATTAACATGTGTTCCAAGTAACAAACTCCTCACATCAAAATCATATCATTTAACTCACACTACAGACCTCTCTGCCATTCAGTATCGTTGGTAATATGTACAAATCTGTTCACATGATCAGCACCACCTCTATCCCACGCCACAAGCCTTTTCTGCTATTCAGTAATATTTGCCCCACGTACCACGAGTATCAGTAGTCACATGGTCATCAGACAAATATCATAACTCCCATACTCATACTAGACCTCACACACAAACATAACTGACCAAAAAACCATCAGACAGACGTTAGAGTGTGTGCAAAGGATGACATGTTTTTGCCATACACCTCAGTACTTATCACATTATCAATTAATTACATCAACACATAGGTAGCCAGTCATTGTGAAATCTCAAAGTCGAATATAATCCTATCGTGATAGACACACAGCCACATAGAAAGACACACACTCACATGTCCATGCATACACACAGATGACTGAACACCCTAGGTCGAGACTGAATAGTTACAGGATGTGCGAAATATTTCATTTCTTTGCCACAAACCTCGGTGCTCATCATACCCAAATGATTACATCTACATAGGTGGCCACTGATGGAAACATCTCAAGTAGACTCCTACCACCATAATTACACACATAACCACACAGGAACAAGTACACACACATATGTCCATGCATATACCACAATTTCATAAGTTACCACATACATACAAGTAACTGCAGGAAAGGGACCCGACACACGACGTCCACACTAAGGTGTTACATGATAGGCAGATGATAGCATGTCTTTACAATACATCTCAGTGCTCACCACACATAATTGATTTTTAATGTGCCATCAGTATAGCTGTTGGCTGGAACTAAGCTCTTGACAATGTTTTGGTCAAAAGTCATTTGTTAACTAGCAGCTCATCAAAGACATATTTTGGGTGAACCTGCCCAGGCGGGCGCGGCGGGAGGGGGCCACCCTCCCTCACAGCGGACGCGTATATCGTGTAGGTCGGTATACCGGCGCATATAACCCCTCTAGCACAATGAAATTCCGGTCTTTAGTGCGGTTCTAAAAATGCGGTTACCGGTAGTAGGTCCCGGTCGGAAAACTCCGGTAATCCATCGCGGTCCGAGCTTTTAGACCGGCGTATTATGGTATTTCTGTGTTACTGTGTTACTGTACTTGTACTTATGAAATTGTGGTATATGCATGGACATATGTGTGTGAGCGTGTTCCTGTGTGTAATTATGGTGGTAGGAGTCTACTTGAGATTTTTCTATCAGTGGCCACCTATGTAGATGTAATCATTTGGGTATGATGAGTACCGAGGTTTGTGGCAAAGAAATGAAACATTTCGCACATCCTGTAACTATTAAGTCTCGACCTAGGGTGTTCAGTCATCTGTGTGTATGCATGGACATGTGAGTGTGTGTCTTTCTATGTGGCTGTGTGTCTATCACGATAGGATTATATTCGACTATGAGATTTCACAATGACTGGCTACCTATGTGTTGATGTAATTAATTGATAATGTGATAAGTACTGAGGTGTATGGCAAAAACATGTCATCCTTTGCACACACTCTAATGTCTGTCTGATGGTTTTTTGGTCAGTTATGTTTGTGTGTGAGGTCTAGTATGAGTATGGGAGTTATGATATTTGTCTGATGACCGTGTGACTACTGATACTCGTGGTACGAGGGGCAAATATTACTGAATAGCAGAAAAGGCTTGTGGCGTGGGATAGAGGTGGTGCTGATCATGTGAACAGATTTGTACATATTACCAACGATACTGAATGGCAGAGAGGTCTGTAGTGTGAGTTAAATGATATGATTTTGATGTGAGGAGTTTGTTACTTGGAACACATGTTAATGATGATTTTTTTTCGTCAGTCTTGAGCCATGGGGGTTCTGTCTCACTTTTTCTTTTCCATGATTGGGCTGGTTGTTGTGTTGAGCTCGCTGTAGGCATGGATATATGGGTCTGTGTGCGTAAGTATGGTGATACCTTCCTTAAACTCATTTATCTGGACGTATGAATTGCTGTTCCTCCCATATGTTTGTGCTTGTGTGGAGACGTATGGGTTTGTGGGTGAGACCTGGTATGAATATGGAGGTTATGATATCTGTCTGATAGACAAGTGTCTATTGTAACTCATGGTACCTGGGTCACATGTTACTAAATGACAGAAAGGGTTGCGGTGTGGGAGAGATGTGGCTGTGATTTCAAACTTCACACATCCTGTAACTCTTCAGTTTTTCCTCCAGTTATGTGTGGTGATGAATGGAACTGTTTGAATGCGTTGACATGTTAGTGTGTATGTATGTGTTTATGTGTGTCTTTCTATGATTTTTGGCCAGTCATGGGTGTTCTGTTCCACTTTTTCGTTGCCATGATTGGGCTAGTTGTTGAGTCGAGATAGCTGTAGGCCTGGAAATGAACGTGTGTATGCGTCTCTATCTCTGTGTGTTTTTTCGTAAATGTGGTGATACCTTGCTTGTGTGAGGTGACGTACAGATTTTTGGTTGAGACCTAGTATGAATATGGGAGTTATGATATCTGTCTGATGACCAGATGTCTACTGCTACTCGTGGTACCTGGGGTAAATGTTACTGAATGGCAGTAAAGGCTTAGGTGTGGGATAGATGTGGTGGTGCTAATGTGAACAGTTTTGTACCTAGCACACATGATACTGGATGGTAGTGAGGTCTGTTGTGTGAGATAAATTAGATGATGTTGATGTGAAGAGTATGGTACCTGGAACATATGTTACTCATGATTTTTTGGTCAGTTATGAGCCATGGGGGTTCTACCCCACTTTTTCGTCGTCATGATTTGGGTGGTTGTTGTGTCTAGCTCGCTGTAGGCATGGAAATGTGAGTGTTTGTGCGTCTCTGTAAATGTGGTGATACATTAATTAAACTCTTCTGTCTGGATGTATGATTTGCTGTTCCTGTTTCTTTGAGCTTGTGCGTGGATACGTATGGATTTGTGGTTGAGACCTAGTATGAATATGAGGGGTTCTGGTATCTGCTGATAGTCAAATGTCTATTGTAACTCATGGTACCTGGGGCACTCTTAATGAATGGCAGATAGGGTTGCAGTGTGGGAGAAACGTATTGATGGTAAATGTAATCAATTGTGTGTGATGAACACTATTTATGATGTAAATACTTAGGTGTATGGTGAAAACATGCCATTTTTTGCTCACCCTCTATCTCACCAGGCAGATGATATGTAAGGAGAGTTCTGTTTTTCAGCCAGTCATGGGACACCACTTTTTTGTTTCCATGATTGGTACCGGTGGTTGTGTAGACTTGTACATGTATATCTGCGTCTCTCTTTGTGCGTGTAAGTGTAAGTATTGTGATACCTGACTTAAACTCGTCTGTCTGATGATTTTTTTAACGATAGTTCTGCCCAGTTAATCAGTGGTAACGACAATTCTGCCACACTTCATCGTTTCCATGATGCTTGCTGTTAGTTCTGTCGACCTCGCTGTATGCATGTACAAGTGTGTGCGTGTGTCTACTTCCTCTGTTAATTTGAGTCTAAAATATATGGTTATAGAATTATGCTCACCATCAACGTGTGCTTCTAACCATTGCTTCAGGGCTTAGGCAATCTCCCATTTCACTGTACTCTTTACAGTTTACTGCCGTTTGTGTTGCCATACGAATTGTGTTTCTCACGTTTTTCACTACATAAAAATCATTTAACAGAGAGGGTGATGAGGGGATGTACCAGAGAAGCGAAGGACTTGGGTACAAACCCACAGTCAGACCATTTCTTGTTTATATAAGTGTAGTATGGAGACCACATTTTTTGTACATCAAATGCAAGGTGCAAAATATAGCAGCTAGATTTATTAGTGGAAAATATTCAACAAGTGCCTTAATAAAGGAACTGGACTGGATGTCATTGGAAGAGTGTCAGGGGCTGTATGTGGTGTATAATGCTGTTAGAATGGATATTGGCGAAATAATTCTGAGTGGTGTATGGAGCCTAAGTTGGCAATGACCACAATCTGGCATTAGACTTTAGATGATGAGGCCTGAATGGATAAAATATCCAAACACCCACTTTGACCTAACAATTTACGACAGTTCAAGCGTGGGTGCTATCTTCGGCGCAATAGAACTAGTGTCTGCACCTTTGGATACTTGTCGATGTGTGGGGATCTTCTATGAAAATGTGGGTTATGATGCCTGTTTGATGACCATGAAACTATCAGTTAGCTAAGAGCATTATGGTAACTTTATCGTGGTTACTTGAACAAAGCATGCAATTACAGTCAAATGTCACACTTGGTCCTGAATCCGAAGTTTGGCGTCAGATGGGAACATTTAAACCGAATGGAGAACTCTGCTGACACCTGATTGGTTGAAAAATATTTTCCTGGAGAATTTTCTTGGAAAACTGCAGTAGAACCACCTTAAGTGAACATTTTGGTAGCTGGAACCCCTGTTAATGATTAGGAGAAGACTTTGCGAATTTTTGGTTTACTTTAACACACGAACAAAAGGTAACCCTGTCAGTAACTGTACAGAGGTTGGATTGGGAATCATTGGAAAACAGAATGAAGTTTGGGGAAGTGCTGGGCGTATGTTGGCGATGAGGCTAGGGGGTAGATCTTGGTGAAAGAGTTAGGAATAGTGCACTGGATTTCTTCTATAAGTAAGTGGGTAAATTTTCTATATCTCCACCTTGGCCACAGAGGCATTTTATGACGAATCAGCATGTTCTGTGCTTAGCACTGCCTTACACTGACTCGATTTTTATCACAAAGGTCAGGGGTGAAATTAGTAAGATTAACAAACGATGTTTCGTTCCTGGAACATACTTGCTGTGCTGTAAAATACAGTTAAAGGTGGATAAGTACATGGCACAGTGTATATCTCTCTGTTTCTAGTCAATCACTGATGTGTCACAAGGGATTGCTAAGGCCACTCAATTTGTGATTGCTTACGAAAACATTACAGAATTGATACATAGATTGGTCTGGATAGACAGACAATATAGGTTTGAGCTTGTTGGCAAAAAAATTACGAGTGTGATGAAATATTTTTTTTATACCAGTGACAGCAGAGATTAGAGAAATAATGTGCTGTACTGGTGCTTATACGAATTCTTTCTCCCCTCGTTCCATTCCATGGTCAAATTAGAAACTTTGATTTTTATAGCCTTGGTGTGGGAAAGGCTTTGTCACAAATATTTTCAAGTGGGCTCTTGTCCAAAGACAGTCTGGAAAAATTACTGGCTGATTGGTTTGATATCAGTCGAGAGATTAACATGTAATCACTTCATAAATGACTGTAGGGTTATTTTTTGTGCAAATCACCCTCTGCCAAATTCGAATATCAGAACTGCATTGTATAGATGTGAATTTGAGCTATGTCAGGACATTCCATGGTTCATTATCACGTTTTAAACGTAAAAGTTACGCTTTCACATGGTCTATTTTTTAATTAAATACAAAGACTCAAGCAGTTTATCTGTTCACCCAGAATGAAAACAAAATTTTCGATTTTCGTTTTTAAACATGAGTGATTGGGCTACCATAAATGTTTCCTAGATTTGTACTACGAAAACTGACATATAATAATTATTCTCATCTCGTAATAGTTTCTTCTTGAACCGAAGTGAATGCTGAAATATTTCTATGTATCCCGCTGGGGCGGTTTTGCAGTGCAATGAGCATATGGCGCAACCTGAATTCCTTATCGTTAGCAGGACACCTGAACAAATGCATACGAAATTCGCTGCAAGCCTGAGACTCTGTACAAAATTCTGCAATCATACGAACGCTGTGATTGGACGCCCTAGAAACGGGATACTATGCACATCGGAAGTGGATTTTTTTTTAATGTCTCTCTAACAACGTGGTCTTTAGAGACGGGAAAGGAATGGGAATGAATTCGGTCATGGTCTTTTGAAGGAAGCATCCCACCATTCACCTGGAGTGATTTTGGGAAACCATGGATGCCTGGATGGGGATTCGAACCTCCGTCCTCCCGAATGCGAGGCAAGAACGCGGCAGTCGCCCTGCATGCCGCGCCAAATATCGGAAACCGGGATACTTTGCACCTTGGCAGTCGATTTTTTTTTTTTAATGTCTCTCTAACAACGTGGTCTTTAGGGACGGTAAAGGAATTCGTTCATGGCCTTTTGAAGGAAGCATCCCGGCATTCACCTGGAGTTATTTGGGGGAACCATGGATGCCTGGATGGGGATTCGAACCTCCTTCCTCCCGAATGCGAGCTGGCTGGTGTGATGGCCTTTATACTCCGGCAGTGACGTCAACACCCACTTCTGTTTCAAACAGTATACATCTGAGAGGAAGTGGATTCGTGACATCATACTCGATTTCGATTAATGGATGAACTAATCGTCCATTGTCTACTTAAACCAATGGGTCCATTTAAACTAAGACTTTAATTATATTTAAGTTACTCGGTAAAGGTGGAATTGGTATACGCAACACACGATGACCACTAGGAACTAAAGTGATAGACGAATCCATAGTTTTGTAGCCATGATACAACTTGTCTGACGTCCGCATTCCAGAACAGGGATGAGGAAATAGTTGCAGGCGAGCACACCTGTGTAAACACGCCCCGGGCGGCGGAATTTCCCCGCTAGCTGGGGGAGTGGAATATCTGCGCCCAAAGAAATTAAGCCCTTGGGAGATGCTGCCATCTGTGCGGCCGATCGGTGAACTAACGTATGCGCTGCCGCCATCTGTGCGGCCGGTTGAGGAACTAACGTGTGACGTCATACGACCTTGAACGCTGATTGGCTGATTCAAAAAGCCCGCCGGAGGGGAGGGGAGGGAGGTCCCCCCCACCACTTCGTGACGTCCCGGGTTTTCCCGGGTTCTGGCTTGAATCCGCCTTCCCCCCCTACTAGTTCGCAGAATATAATTTAATTATTCTGCCAACTCATAACTACAAACGCATAAATAAAATATTCAATATCTGTCATTTATTCGCTAGAATATTATTTTAAAATCAAAGTTAATTTTTTCTCATAAGTTAGACAGTTAATTTTTTTATTATATTGGTGAACAAATAATTTATTTTTTCATTACATTGGTTTTAATTACTTTGGCCATTATAAAATAAATATATTTTGCAAAAGTGTGATGAATCTCGCGGGCCGGAAAAATGTTCAAGGCGGGCCGCGGGTTGGCCACCCCTGATCTAGACACTGAAGTACACTGAAATAATATTATGATAAATACAGTAACTCGTGCGAAAGTTCCAATGTTTGATTCATATAATATTCGTTGGAATTAACAATGTCAGCTATAATCAATCCAGTAATAATAGAACAAATACACAAAATTTTGTTTAAGCAACAAAAAACATGATAGTACAGTGCATTTTTTTAAAATAATGTTTCATGCCTTAAAACACGTTCCATTTAATTGAACTTCCTCAAACATTCAGCTAACAAAAATTACACTATCTTAATTTTCAGATAACGTAACAATATTTTTTTTAATTTTCTTCTTCTGTGTCATATAATATCATCCTAATCCTGCGGACGAGCGTGCAAAAAAGATTTCACTGATCGGAAATTGACGAAGCTTGGCACATTAAACAAAGGAGCGCTCTTGAATTTATTTCTACGCAGGCGAAATTTTTTATGAATTCAGAACGGATATCTCTCATTTTTTTGTTTCGCCGACTCGATGCTATTGTGCTAAATTTTGCTGAAAATTAAAACCGGTGTGTGGTGAAAACTCCAGCATCCTTTTAAGAAGAGCACTGAGACTTTTAAAGTTTTATTAAACAAACCAATGTTCGTGAAAATTATAAAACAGTGAATTATGCCTAGAATTAAAACCACGCTGACATTCCTGTACATATCCAACACTAAGTTTTGACCAATACATCAATAAGTAATCTTTTATAAACTTATTAACAGGTGGTATTCTTCGAGGAATCGACCTGAAAAAGTGAAGAATGTTTCCCATAAGAAAATATCTGTATGTTCCTATATCACTGACTCTCATTTTTGGTTTGATAGATCGGTCACTTGATGACCTGTAACGCGTTGCTTAGGTTCTGAGAATAATAGAAATAAGAATGAAGAAAGCAGTCTAGAATATTTTTGTAAAAATCTGTCCAGGCACATTACTGCAGAAATATATGCCGAAATTCGGTTTAAATTGACCATATGAATCTCGAATCTTCGATTTTCCTTATGTATAAGTTTTACTGATATTCAGTCTGTGTGTTAGTGTGGTTACTCACATTGTGGAGTCTTAGACGATAGTCTTCTTATTATTTTTCTAAACACAAGTCTTTGTAAAAACACCAGTTGTAAATAACTCACTCTACATGGTACATGTAAAACCTTCGCTTAGTATGAGTCGTAAAGCCCCAAAACAGTACTACACGTAGATCAGTAGTTAGTGCTAAACAACGATGGATTACTGGTTCGAGGATCTTCAAATGAGTTCAGATGAGATTTGTAATTTCTGTAACTACAGTACAGTAGTTCCGGAGACCCACTGTGATGATATCTAGGTAAAACAGATCTTTGATTAGATCGGGATCGCTGTATCTGTTCCGGCTCCAAGATATTTATCGTACTACCACAAATAATTTACTTCAGTCTCGTTATTTTTATAAGTTGCTGACTTTTGGTCATCTTCGTTATGAATAATTGGTGTTGATTGCTGTAATTTTTCTACCTTTCTGTTCTTTCAATTTCCTGTCAACAATTATTTGTGTTTTTAACTACAGTATCAGCAACTCTTTTGATATGAAATAAATTAATTCCTACAAGTAACAAAGTTACCAATGCGTAAGGACTTTTTAAGGAAATTGAAGCCTGTCTTTTTATTCTGAGTCCCGGCATGGATCCTAAAATGAGAATTTTTACGGACGCATAACATGACCGCCACTTTTGACAAAGTTTTGTTCCCCTATTAGAAATACGATGTTCCAGTTTAAACTGTAAGCCACTAGAGAGGCGGAATGCGTGGCAAAATAATTCGTTCACTCAGTGCCAGAAGTACCCCAGAGGTTGTTCGGGTCAACTACATCATACTCGTTTAGTGTTGGCGGTGGTTTAATGGCGGTTCACAGTATGTTTAAACATTTTAGAAGGCTCGTATCGTACGGTATAATGCACTGAGCCATCTTACTCGAAATTACCTATCTTCTCTGAAAAACATTTCTGCCACAGATGAAATCAGTGGCTGAGATATTGTTAAATTAACTGCTACTATAATCATAATGAACTAGATTCGTATAGTGATTAATGAGCAAATGAGTGACAATTTTTAAGATCTTTGATTGACAATGACAATAATTCTGAACATTTTATGTTTTTTAAGAACTTCTGACTTAAATACTTGATTAAGCTATCTTTTAAAGTCTTAGAACGTAGGAAATGACAGTCATAACCTATTTCTGATATTAGTATTTGTACTGTGATATATTTTAAGTGGGCTAACTAAAATAAAAAAGATGTAATAATGAAATAACGCGTAAATTAATTCAGATACAGTAAAAAGAGTAGTTTATGAAAGAAATTAAATGGTTATTATATATACTAATGTTATAAATGCGGAAGTAACTCAGTTTGTTACGTTTTCATAGCTCACCGGCTAAACAAATATCGATGAAATTTGACAAGAAAATATTATGTAGTCTGTCATAAGGAATTACATAAGATACTTTTTTCTGGATTAATAGTATATTTTGAAATTAAAGTTTTAAAAATAACCGACCGGTGACAACGGACAATTAACGTGTATACGTCTTGCTAATATCACATCGGTTGCTCAGGCTTTGTTTCTCTCCCAGACAGATTTTGGGATACCTTGTTCATACTTCACAGGATAAGAAGTAACCAATAATTTAAACGAAATGTTTGTCTATACCAACATATAGGTATACTCACATGATGGACTGTAATTTATCCGAAAAATGATAGTGATGAATTTCAGCAAAATGAATTGAGACGTATCTGAATTCATTCATCCGGTAAGGGATCCGCATGAACCAATTTCCGATAAAGAATTATTACGACTGAAACAGCGAGTCGTGCTGGACTCAGCAGCAGACGCAAGCGATTTTGCTGCCGCGATACGCTCGAGCACGCCGTATTTCACAGCAAATTAACTACGGAGGATGTCGGAAATAACTTAGCTGCCTGCAGCGCTGGGTCGGAGGCCCAGACGAGACCAGATGGACCGGCACGCCCCTGCACGTGTAGGAGGACCTGCCTCACAATCAACCCACTCAGCTGATCGGCGCAGATAAGAGAGAGTGTCTCTTCGCGTGGAGCTTGCTGTGCCCAGCAGCCCGAGCGGCCGGCTGACTGCATTATTCATTGGCGGCGCAACGTGTTTTGCGCGCATGATTTATGAAGTGGGGTCCCTCGCCAGGTGATGAATGACCCGCGGTAACGAACGGCGTTCGCGGATCTGCAGGAGGATGTCTGCTCTTCAGAGTTGATGGAAGGATGGCAAAGACTGAGCGTCGGGAGTTCAGGCTGGGTATATAAGTACATGACACGCCATCTTGCAGTGAATTATCACAGCATTTCGAAACAAAATAAATATCTTTACATATATTCCGAAAAATATATGGATATTGTTTTACCTTTCCAACAGGCCGATTAAAAATATTTTAACATAGATTTAAGACGACATGGAGAAGACGAACAGTATCAGAGGAATGGTGAAGAATTTTCTAAATTTCCTTTTTGCTATTACTATTTTTTTAAATAATTTTGTAATGCAGTTTAAGGAAGAACACAGATATTGTAAGTAGATGTGAAAATAAACCATTCCACAGAAGTGACCATAGACACAGAAGTGAAATTCGAAAATTCCTTTACAAAAACTAAAAAGAGTATTATACCTGAATGAAAATTTCAGTTTTTTAAGTTTTATAAGTTTTTTAATCACTTCGTAATTATGTATAATCCTTAAGATTCCTTCACCTGACAATCTACAAGCTATTAAGGCCAAGGGAGAGTGGGAAATTAAAGTAATTCGAAATTTTAGGCAGATATTGGGCATCAGAATTTATGTAACACGCTAAATGGGAATTTTAAAATGTCGGTGTCCATTCTTCCGATATTTCCGATTTCACGGTTTAAAAAAATAATTTTCAGGCTCAGTAAACTCCGTGCGAAACTACCTCAAAGTTATTTGCTAATAATTCTCTATTCTCTATTCCGAAGAACCGAACATCGACGAATTTTAAACCTCCAAGGTGGAAGAAATGATTTTAAAGTAATGCTGATTTAAACAGTATTGATTTCAAGGTCATTTTTCCACATAAACTTTTAATCTAACAGAGTGTAATATATTGTAGCAGATTTTTAATAAACGGTTCTTCTATGTTTGCTGTTTTGTTAATTCTTCGGTTCACTGGCATGTAGAACAAAAATGATATTTGGTACACCTAGCGTACGGCATGCTGAAAAAATACCTGAGAATGTTTCCATTTAACTTTTGTTTTATGATCCAGCGACAGCTGATTCTTTACGGGCGGCGCGAGTGGAGAACATTGTGAATGAACATTTAAAAATTTTGAATGTTAGAACCTGAGGGGCTCAATTTGTCTTCATGCAGTTACCTCCATAAACCACTGCTAGAAACGATTCTTAAGATTAATGATGGAACTTTTGCTTGCATTAATAGTTCTTTCGAAAATAATTTCCTTTCATAGAAGTAACGAATTGGTCCACCAAAGTTTCCTCTGCTAAATAATTCGGTAATAACTGCTGACAGTTTCTGATAGCGCTTTCTCCAGTTTTTGTAGTTCAGAAATCGCAATAAACAGGAAAAAATACAGGTAAAATATTTAATTTGATGCTTCATCAGAATTTCACGTAGTGAGATCTTTTTATCAGGTTTCAAAAGTTTTTTTAAAGATTTATCCCTGTTTTCGTCTAATACGTTTTTATAATTAAATACTTTTCTCAGGAATATTTTCCGGTTCTTTATTTATTTATCGTATCGTTAAGCAACTAATATAATATATATATATATAATATATTATATATATGTATATATATATATATATATATACACAAACACAATAATGTTTGAAGCAATAGCAAATGGATGTCCAATTTTTGCATCCATCCTAAGAAGGAAGGTGTAACACTGATAACATTTTGGGATGTTGCATCATACTTTCTTAAAGAGAGTTACTTAATCATGTTTTCCACAGTATGGAAAGGAGCTCCACAGTCACACGGAGGAGAATCCCGAAGTATCCACTTACACAACATGGCACTGCATTTGGCGTGGCCTGTTCTCAGTCAGTTTAGTTTAACACACTGGTCTTTCTTCAGATGGAATCCCGGAAGTCCGGATGTAGGATCTTCAATATCCTGAAATTTCACGGATGCAGAGTTTCAGCTTTGCAGCCAGTTTTCCTTCACATTGAAGTCAGAATTGTCATGTATACTAAATTTCTGATTTTCTTGTATTTTAATGCAATAGAATACAGATAGCTTTTATCTATGTTTTTGATTCAAATCTTCGGCTGAAATTTTCAGAAGTTTATTTTTACATACCGACATACAGTAAACACTTCACAGTTAATGACTGTTGACAGAAGTAAGGAAGTAGTTTAATTTCTCTTATTAGTGGCAACTAATATAACAATTTTGTAAACATGAAAATTTGTTTTTATCTTTTCCGTCTCAAATAATAGATTTCTTCGAAAAATTATTGTATAAGTATTCCTAGTAAGTATTATGTTATTTATTTATTGTTTAGATAAACCGCAGTGTAAAACGTTCTAAAATCGTTAATTTTAATGAAAACTTTTCTAAATACAATAATCCTTAACAGGAGAGTTTTAATCTGATGTATAATGCCCAGTCAGTGTTCCATTTCGTGTGTGTGTGCGTGAGCGAGGAACAGGAATGGTAACATGGTCCCGCGGGAGCTTCCCTGTTAGTGAGATTCTTGAGTCCAGTCCACAAAAGAGGATTGGTAGAATTCGTGGTCCCAGACGTCTCACCTATGGGGCGAATGACCAGTGACCTGGGCCGGCGGTTTGGGAGAGACTCGATAGCTGGAAATCACGCATGGAATAATTGACGTTTCATACGTACTGAAACACAACTGGACTCAATATGAAAAATCTTTCGGCAGTGAGATTAGTGTCGGTCTCACTTGGCATATTCGTCATTTAGAGACCACTGGTTCATCCGCATTCGTGCAGTAAGTTATTATTGATAGGAGGAGAGCTCTATTTCTACTTTCAGTGAATGAATACTACAAACAGAAGATCGCGACAGTGTAATATAGAACTGCAGGACCAGCACAGTGTTTCGGTGTGGCCGATCAACAGTTAAGACGTAAATAGTCATCATTTAATGAAAATAAACACGAAATACCTGTAAATGTTGTGCTAGGTCAGTGGTTCCCAATTAGGGAGTGTCCATGAACCACGTAGCTCCATTTTTTCCTCCTGTGAAACTCCCTCCTCCCCCCCCCCCCCCTACGTAGCCCGACTAGGCTTTTGTCTCTAAACCCCCCCCCCCCCCCCTCACGTAACACATACCTTTTTTCGCTACTGATTCTAGAAGACATTTTGTACTGTTTTCTCTTGTCAGACATATTACATACGGGGATAATTGAATGGCGGAAATAAATATTTACATGCTGTTGAGTGTCCTTTATCTCATTTTAACTTAGACAAATAATATGAACAAAAAGCTACGTGGCCTAGCTAAGAACCACCACCCCTCCCCCTTCCACGTAGCCCTGCGTAGCTTTCCAGCCAACCCCTCCCCCCCTTAGACCGAGCCACGTAGTTTATGCACACTCCCTTAGTGGTTCGTTAACCCTAGGGGTAGGCTTGGTAAGCTCCTGGCTAGTGTAATCAGTAAGGCAATTAAGGAAATTAAGCAGACATTATTATCTCCAAATATATTATTGGACATTCGTTGATTTTTTTTGTCGTTTGTTATTGGCTTAATTTAATAAATCGCGAATGAGAGGTTTCATCTTTTTTATCATTCAGTCATAAGGCTATACGAGGTTGAGTTCTTTCTTGAACGCGTACTCTCGAAAAATTGATTGGATTACACTGTGTTAGACAATTAACGTTTGTCTAGTGTTCTCACGCGACGCAGCATATCAGGTGCTGAATCTACATTAATTTAAAAAGTGCAAACAATTAAGTGATATTTACATTTTAGTTGTGTCATAAGCCTGACGGAACTACGAGTAACATAACAAGACACGTAGTTTCCACGCTTCAGGGTTGTTGCCACATCCTAGTATTAAATTACCAATGTGCGGCTGAAATTGTTCGGCGTTCTTTTTGGGTGGAAAGCACTTGGATGTGTTCTACACTAGTAAGAAAAACAAACAGCCTTCTAAGAGCTCTGAATAGTCCAGCCAGTCAGGAGAGCTCAGCTGTCACGTGGTTGCGTCGTTGGGTGGGACCCGCAGCGTCAGTTTTTCTCTCGTCACCAAGGCAAGCCACACATCATCCAGCTTAAAGCTATTGTTTTCATTGAAATTATTAGGGTGTTCACCAATCTCTAGCGTCACTTTTATAAAACTCGGCCACCACTGATGTTCTTTAGAAAGATTTCTGGTAGTTTCAATGTCGATGGCATAACCCGCTATTTGCCCCCAGTCCTTCCCCGCTACTAATAATATCATAGAGGTGGGATGGGAATTCGCCATGGCCTTTTGAAGGAAGCGTCCCGGCATTCACCTGGAGTGATTTGGGGAAACCAATGAAAACACAAATCTGGATGCCCGGACGGGGATCAGAACCCGCGTCCTCCCGAATGCGAGGCCAGAGCGTTAACCGTTCACCCACCACGCTCGGTGCGCCCTCCTGATTGGCCCGATTATTCAAACCTGTCAGAAGACAGTTTTATTAACTAGTGCGTGGAACCCATCCAGATGCAGTTCGCCCAAAGAGAAGCGGAAGTTTGGTTGAAACGTCGGTATTTTAATCTTAGGACGCGGCACCATCCCGAAACATGGAATCTATTTATTTCAGACGCGGAAGCCTTCGAGTGCAACTAGATCTCGAGTAGTGTAGCGTTGATGTGAACAATAGCGCAGACTAATGACGCCAGAAGAGGGATCTTAATCAGCTTGCTAGTATCTGGTTGCGTTGGATCTGTTTTAGAGTTCGGGGATTAAGAGAGCAAAGAAGCTAATCACGGCTGACTGAGGCACGAAGTAACAGCGCGTGTTCCTTCTGGTGCGAGCCACACGTCAGAAATCTTCCCGCTGATAGGAAAAAGCCCAGGACCTCTGTGGCGATAGAATTTGCTGGAACGCTTATTGGCCTGTAACAGCAAATCATGAACAGGCTGCGGGAGAATTAGGACTTGGGGAACTACGAAATAGTTCCGAAGAACTGCTCTCGTCTGTACTGTTGTGAGACAATTTTCTCTGAGGTGGTTCGATATTGTTCAGCTCTCAGACTGGATGCCGGAATTTAAATTAGAGCCTCTGAGTTCTGATGTAATGATTGAGCTAAACTATTCTGTTTGAAATACGTAGCCTAACACCAAATCCAGAGTTTCTTTTAAAAGGCAATACCTCTCTTTAAAGAAGATATGTTAAAAGAAAGTGATGTTAGTTTCTCTCCTTCTGCTGAAGAACTGCCTTAACTTTGTATTGTACAGATGAAAAATGATTTTAAAAATAGGTTTAAAAATCGTAAGGCAGATGGCTGTTACACCTGCGGTAGGATTTTCACCTGCGCAGGCCTTTGCTTACTCTAGTTCAGTTTTTCCACCAAAACTATTGCTGATGTCAATAATGTTTTTTATCGTTAGTAGTACAGTAATCAGGTGATTAGAAGATTTACGTTAGTTGAGGGAATCAGCAAAACTGGCACGAGTTTTAAGTCCTCGTTTCCTCTTCGCAAGTTGGATTTGCGCCCATACATATGACTTTTTTTTATCAAATGCAAAAAAATATTGCTGATGGTCTCTCAATATATTTAAGCGGGTGAAGCACTACATGAGTAAGAATTTAGGAACTAAGAAAAAAATATTTAGGATACACCAATTTAATTAAAATTCATATAAAAGTTATTGAAAAGCTGTCACTGAAAAAATTGGAGCAATTTCATGTTTAAACACATCATTTAATTTAGTGAGATATGAACTGAAAAGCATGAACTGAAAAGCCTGTCTTGGTTATCTTCCAGCTGGAAATACACCAGTATTTTGGACAATAATATCTGATACCAGGGGTTTTTTCAATGTTGTAAGATCGAAGTTTTCACGGCGTTGTAAATAAATAAATTTTTCTAGGGCTTCCAGCCACGAAAAAAGGTCCACACTTGTGTGACGTTTCGAAGGCGTCTATCTCAGCTCTTCAAGGGCCGAGATGCCCTGCAACGGCTGAGATAGACGCCTTCGAAACGTCCCACAAGTGTGACCTTTTTACGCGGCTGGAAGCTCGAGAAGAGTTTATTTATTTATTTTTGAATGTTGGTTGAATAATGATGACTTGATACTTGTATGTAAGTCTTTTTTGCCATATTATTAGTAGTAATACTGATTACTACACAGCCACATAAATACAATATCGATTAAGCAACGTAAATTCTCAAGTGCATAGTTACACAATTTCAACTATGTTACCATACTTCAGCTCCAATAGTCAAAGATAAAAAGTTTCTATAAGTTTTTAGAACGCTATTACACAAAAGGAACCCAGCAAAAAGGGAAGGAAACAAACGTTAGACAAGTAACGCAACAGATAAAATTTCTTCACAACAATTGACTCGAATACTGTGAAACATAAAAGATGAATTTGATAAATTTTTATGACATTCAGCAACAAGTGTTAAGTAAGAAAAACGAGACAAGGCTAGCACTTGCTTTTAAAAACATGGACAGTATTACAATTCTTCAAGAATCAGTACTTCTTTTGATTTTATTGTATTTACAAAACGTCATATGACTTTGTTGCAACTAAAGGATTTAGAAATATTCCTGCGCGCCCCGAGCCTACAGTCTTGTTTTTTGTGCTCCTAGTCATATACCACAAATGCATCGTCCACCTTAAAAGATCGCAATTTGTTATCACCTGCGTTTCCACTACTAGATCTTTGGAGATATCCGTACTGTAATTATTAACAGAAATGGAATGATGGAAGGGTAAAGATGACAGTGGCCACAAGCTGGCACTCGATTTTAGGTATAAGCCTTTGGGAAAATTCTCTTTTGTAGGTAAGGGGGTTAGGGATTGTAATAAATTACTAATAGAAGTGATGAATAATTTACAAAAAATATCGAGAGAATTTAAAGATGAAATTCGTAGATGGCAAAAGTGGGTGGGTACAGGAAAGAGAGCAGTGGATGTGAAGGGAAATTGCCACCAGAGTCTGCAGTCCATTGCAGTTAAATTAAATAAAATTTGACCCACTAATCCATCAAATAGTATTGTTTCTTTGTATCCACTTTATGTTAACTATGAGCATATCGATTGGAAGATACCGTTTTTCTCCTACAGCATTATCTTGCTTAAGAAATAAAGGCTTATATCGCAATGGTTTTCGGAATTCATGCGTTGCAAGGTTTTAGTCAATTGATTCTCTCTATTAGTTATGTTTTGAATATATCACGAATTCCGACAAGAAATTATTTAATTTTCAAGTACCGAAAATACGCTTTAAGAAGACGAAAATATTCTTATAGATATGTAAATCTGAGCATTAATGTGGCATCATCCATCATAGACTCCACATCATTCCTGTTGCAACAAAAGTCTTCCCCTTGACTTAGTCCACTTAAACTAAGAACGGTATTACGCGCTTCAGTGAGTTCTTTCACTCAGGGAGGGGATTAAAAAAGAAGAAAGAATAAAAGAGGTGAAAGTAAGGCTTAAGAAGTTTTTGCGGTAAAATCCTTCCACTCAAGGGAAGGATTTGCTACCTGGCACGTGATAGGGCTGCCCAGCAATCCGAGGCGCAAAATTCGAAGCAACTCGATTAGAGTTAGGTCTCAGACAAAGCACGTTAAAACTGAGGGTCATGCTTCTTCTCGTGCTTTACCTACTGCCCGGTACATCAGTCTTACAACTACTGTAATAAACAATAGTTGTAATGTGTAATGTATGTTATATGTAAACAAATGTAAAATACATGGCCTGTTAGTGAAATAAGTGTTTAAACGCTGCTGATAATTAAATAGGAAATGTATTTTGAAACGAATCGCTACATTTTGATTTACTGAACGTTATTGCCACTGGTATCGCTATCGTATTGCTTGTTTTTTTTTTTAGTATAGCTTTAGTAGCCACTCATTCTATCAGATTGACATAACCCTTCATTCGTTCCCATAACAAATTAAAGTAGCAGTTACCAACTAAAGTCAACGATTACTCTTTGGTCGCCATAGCTCTTCTCCTCCGTTGATCCCATGAAAGATGAATACAGGTGAGCTACTACTGTCATGCGTATCTACACTTTTAACTTTGGTTGTTCTCTCCAGATTTTCTTTTTTTTTTTAAACTTATGTGCTTCTCATATAAATTATTCTTTCAACGTAGATTTTAAATCTGAAAATTTCGAAACTTTAAATACCCTGTCCCACCCATGATTATGAGCAGACCACCTTCAAATATTGATTAGTAACACAGGAATTAATCCTTTGTACACAAACTGATTTTCATCTGATTTATATTACTGCAACTTTTGTATTATTTTGCATTCAACCATCCTTAATAATTCTGAAGCAATAGAAGCAAAATCGATCGTTATCATATTTATCAGTATAAGTGTCCACAATTAAAGTGAATGTGGTGCAAGCCTCCGGTTTCAAGTAAGTCTGAAAAAAAACTGATTTTTTTCCATAGGAAATCCAGCGATTCTTTTTCAATCCCACCCATAACAAATCATTCAAGGGCCTGTCACGTTTTATGCTTATAGTGAGAGCTCCCACATCACAGTATCTATATCATCAAATTTTACAGATATAACAGTATCGCAGTTTCTTAGAAAATTCACTGAAATCGTTTGCTCTTTATTTTGAGCATAAAAGTAGGCAATAAATAGTCACTTTTTAAAATTTCATCAAAATTATTTTTATACGGACCACAACCATTGGACCTACAATTTCCATGGTTTTTTTTTGGGGGGGGGGATTTGGCATTCTCGTAGGTGATCACGAAAACCGCCTAATAACCTTTTTCAGTAAGGCCGATACGCCGGGCACTGGATTTGATCCTGAACAATTTTTATCACCCACGTCCAGTGCGGAGGTGTTTCAACGCCCACTGTCACAATGGTGGATGCTTTTCATACGACTCTATTAAAACAAGTAGTTGTATCAATCATTGAATGATTCTTCCAGCTAAAAAAACTTCCTGTATCCTCATTCTGTATATTCCCTTACAAAAATATTTCATTGCACTATTATTAATAACTTATCACGTTTCATAATGTTTTAATTTTTTCATTTTATTATTGTTCTCTTATTACTCCCATACGCAGAAATGATATGTCGTTGGTATTCTATGATAGTTCACTTATTAAAATTTAACTTGTACAAGTGTAAAATTTTCCACATTATTATTCACACTGAAAATCAGCGCCTGTTAGTGTTTAAGAACGTCGTAAACTTCCTTGACCCTTCGACTCTCCGTTGCTATTGGCATACGGCATGATTAAAGATCAAAATTAAAATTTAATTTAATTCAATTTTCGATTAATGCCTAGTAGCTCACTTTCTTCTTAGTAATTTTGATTTTTAAGTTTTCTGAGTAATCACACCTTCAGCACCATTAATTAGCTCGTCATCCATTTCTTCACATCCTTCTGTTTTTTTTTTTTTTTTCTAAATTAACGGTCACAAAATGTTGTGGAAGAACATTGTATCTTCAAGTGGTTGCAGGGAATCTTCAGGTATCGCCATTGTGATATCGACTAAGCCAGTTTTTTCCCAGTAGTCTTTGTAGACGCTAATATTAAAGATTCCCTATTTTTCACTTTTTCTTTAGAATCATTTTCACAATTTAAAAACTGCTTTACATTAAAGTAGCGAACCAATTCCGAGATTTTATTGTATACTGAATTCCGTTAGTACATTCTTAGAGATTTGATGCAGATAGTTACCGATTCTTCATTCCTATGAAACAAGATTTTTATTCCTTTACCGTCTTGTACCATCAGCAGTTCCAATTATTATCCTGGAAAGTTGTTAGTGTTACAAAAAATTATTCCCTCGTAAATCATTTCACTTGACACTGATGTAACCACCCGTGTTTGCCTGTTACCCTGGCACACTGATTACAGTTAGCCTCGAGATTTCTAACTTCCACGTCATGTTAATTAGAATTATTACAGCAAAAGTGCGAAAATTGCTCAGGGAAGGTGATGCCGTTTTCACTAGTGACGTTAATGGGACAATATTCCGTTCCAATCTTCTTAAATCAGTCGATTTGAATTTCCAGGCTTTACTTTCAACTGACGTCACTGCTGCTGTATGTTTCTCACAATAATTTCTTTATTTATTTAGTTTTTTTTTTTTTGCTTGTCATTCTGGCACTTACCAAAGGCGTAGTGGCCATTAAAGTGAAGAACTAAATGAAAATTGGTTGCAGGCATCTGAAAGGATAATCCCGGAATAGGTCTGGAGTCACTTGGAGAAATCTGATAAAAATGTCGGGGATTCGAACCGCCGTCCTCCCGAATGCGAGGCCAGAACGCTAACCGTTACACCATCATGCTCGGTGGATTGACTGCAACTGAACTTTTCAGTTCACAACTTATACGATAATTTTCTATATCGACAATTATTTTGGGAGCGAACGCTTTACTATTTTCTACTTCTTCCAACAGTGGTTTTGGTACTAAATGTGTGGGTGTCAGACTAGGATCAATAGGTATACGGTTAGCTGTTTTGTTTTATTCTTGTGAATGAAATTAGTGTGACGGATAAACAAACAGCTCTTGAATTATGCTGGAGCAGATTATAGATATACTAAGTTGTTACGTTCAGCCGATAATGTTTATGCAGTATTTCCTAATGAAGCCAAAATTACCGATTTCTAATCAAATTTGTAAATATTAAGAAACTTTATACTGGGTATCCGATTCGAACTTTTAAAGTATGTTAACTATTTGTGTTAGCTGATAGGGGTTACTAAAGATTTGGTATTTGACTGTTCAGAAATAATCAAATAAACCTGTTAACATCAAATGATTATAACGTGGTTTGATACAGCTGATTATCCGCTAACTGACTGTATTTACAAAACACTGTATATTCTAAATTATTTAATCAAGAAAACATGCGTAGTTTCAACGATTTTTCATTATTTGAGCTCTTTGTTTTATATTAGCTTTATATTCTGTGCTGAAATCATTATCGATAACAGGTGCAACTTTCTGCTCACTGTTGTATCGTACTGTGTAAATGTTGATCGAAATTAATTGCACTTTGTTTCATCACTGATCAGTGTTCAGACAATTACTTTGCATTGACATAAACCATAGCGTGAAACAGTATCTGTAATAAGAGATGCATTTCTTTAAGGTATAGAGGAATTGGTATAATCTGACGTGGGTTGTAATAATTACCCTAAAATGCCTTGAAGAAATGTTTTGATTCAGGAAGGCGTCCTTATTGTATGGCGGGTGATAAAGCACTGGCGTATTGCACATGTGCGTTTTATTGCCGGTGCCCTCTTGATGCTCCGACCCGGCGAACAGCTGCCGCCAAAGAACTTGATGCGCGAGTCGGATGTTTGTCGTGAGTTTTATTTCCGTTCGCGTGGCTCCGGCCGCCGGAACATTACACGCTTATATAAAGCAAACTTCATGACAGTCCTTTGTTCGCGGGACACACTTCGCGCCGCGCTGCTTTATGGTCCATAAAAATTTTGAGTACCCACGCGGATAGACATAGAAGTTTCGTAAACTTTAAATCCCCTTTATTCCCCTTTCGACACTTGATACTGCCTCCCTCTCGCCACTACTTTTGGGATTCAGAATTCCTGCTTAAAATATCGCTCCTTAGCAACCTGGTAATTATTAGCAGTAAGCTGAAAAGTGCGAAGGCGTTGAAAAGTTTCATCGTATGATAAGGTTCTTACAGATTTGATCATAAATACAAGTCGTATGATTTACTACCAAAGGAAATTTGTTTGCTATTAGAAGTAGAAATGATTGATGCAATAATTCTAAAAAATATTATGTATTTAAATATTTTCATATAGGAATGAAGTTCTGCCAGAATCAGTTCCACTTTATTTCGTATGAAAACACCAACTCTATTTAGTAAACGTTAAAAAAAAAATTTCAACACATTGCGGTAGTGAATATTTTTTATGGCTTTACGCCTCGGCGACGTCCAGGTCATTAGAGGCGGGATGGTACTGGGGACAATGAATTTGAAGGTATTCGGCCATGGTCTTTTTCAAGGAAGCATCCCGGCATTCGCATGGAAAACAAAAATCTAGTTGCCTGGACAGAGATTCTAACCTGCGTCCTCCGAAATGCGAAGCTAGAGCGTTAGCCGCTCACCTACCACTCTCAGTGACGGTATTGAAATACTAATAAGAATACTGTTAGCATATTTCAGTAAAGAATTAATTAGTTAAAACAAAAAAAAACAAGGCCAACATTTTTTCTCACCATTTAATATCTGATATCAACTTATGAAAACTTAAGGAATCTAATGTTAAAGATCATTGTAAAGTAATTTATTATTCTAAGATCTTAATAATAAAAAACTTTAAAAAAAATAAGTTCAAATTTGCCTACATAATATCTCAAATACATCTCTGGAATGTGTCACGTTTGTATAATCGTTGCTCTCTTGTAGACCAGAGATTTTCAATTTTTCCATAATTGAATATTCGGATACGAAAGTATTGCACTGTTATTATAGTCAACTTCCCACTAATATCAGCAACTTGATTCGCATTTTCCTTCCTTCTTTTTCACTTTTATAAAGGTAAAATTTGCATCATCTTTAAAGAATTATTTATATTGGCGTTTTGAATTGTTTTAATATTTTTCAGTCTTTCAAAAGTCGATTTAACTAGTCACTATTGTCAAGGTTCCAACTATTTGATTACTTGTATCTTGGGCTCCACTTGGAAAGGTATTTATAATATTGTGATTTGTGGTTATCAGAGGTTAATGAGGAAAGCACTGAGTGGAATCCATGGATTTCTATCCACTAAAAAACTCAGTAGCTGACATTAATTTGTTTTACAATGTAAATCAGTCTTTTCAATTTTTCCCAGTAAATATCGTTAGTAGCTCATGCTACTGCCCTTTTGTTTGGATAGATGCTTGAAAATCTGGAATCTAGTTACTAGATTTTTATAAAACTGGCAGCTTCCATTTACAAATAAAAATTCCACAAAGTCACCAATTGTTTAATTAATTTAATTCGTGGTTTGAGTGACCCTTACTGAGAAGCCCTAAGCCTCACCTGTGCGCTTTCACCGAAATTCGACCAGTAGACTAGCAAAGATTTTCCATTTAATTAATTATCTTATATTTATGACTGTAGAGGTAATTAATATGATGATTGCCGCAGTCCTCCTCAGTATTATCTGTTATAACAAATTGGCGTTACCTATTGTAATTAATCTGATTAAAATTTAAATTAGACCGTTAACACAAAATATTTCTAACAGCTTCATTATTGTATTTTTTTGTGGAAGGTATTAAGACGCTAAGCACATTCATTATTCACTATTGCAAGGAACTCATCTGGCGTGAAACTTTAGAAATGCCCGGTATATTTCGAACAGTTGGATGCTCAAAGAGGTTATTATAACAAGAAGTGTCTCATTTTTTACACTTTTAATCGTTGTTTGCTTCTGAAAAACTAATTAGTTGGTTGCATTCTCTTCTTGTGAGTCGTCTTATTTGACAATATATGGACTACTATGGACTATCAAGGAAATCTATTTGGCGTTTAATTTTGTCATAGATTTTGATCTCGCCAGCAATAATTGTGAAGTACAATTTAACTAAGTTATTGCCATTATGAAGTTAACGTTTAATTGAGTGAGATTTCAGTAAAACCATTTGAAACTCTCAATTAGAAGTATATACCGTCGGACTGCAGAGAGAAAAAAAGATTATAATGAAAGTCGATGAATTCTTGCATTTAAAGAATTTTTAAAGGATTTATTTTACAATTGAATTTATACATACACCCCAATAAGCTGAAAACTATGAAAACAACAGTGCTCGCTAAAGAAAACGGAGTCAAAAAATATAAAGATTCTTTTGAGCCCGCCACATTCCTGAAGGAAATTTACCATTTCATTTCATAGTATTATGTCAATTTTTGCTCTATTAACTGAGGTGATAATAAAAAAACTCAATATTAATATATTTACAACGTATCACGTTTCACTATACTCCTGCTGTGGAAGAGGCACTGTTCTTAAATTCACTATCGCTATAAGACCATCATTGTGCTGATTTCTGAAACTATCGCCTTTAAGTTGAATCATTTACTGTCTGTCGCTGGTACATCATTTCCTTCGTAACTTAAATGAAAAACATTAAATAATCAATTAAATCGTCAAAAATTAGGAAAACAGTGTTCGATTAAAAGAGTGGGGTGGGGGAAGCAAGTTTATAGATGGTTAAACTAGTTTCATAACTCATTAGTAATCAACCATCAACGAAAGAAATTAAAAAAAAGTGTAAACTGCACTATACGGAAATATCGACAGGTTCTAAGAACCTTGGTAGAGAAGGAGAAAATTTTAGGATAAGTATTAGGAAAACTTTTAAAGCAAGTAAGAGCAAGGAACAGTTGCAGAAAACTGGAAATATCGTAGCGAGACTTTTTTAATCTCTGTAGCAGTATTGCTAACTGATAAACGTAAATTACGCCTAATTTTCCTCTCCATCCCCAACGAACAAAATAAAGACATTCGTCCAAACCTCAGGAAATAGTTAAGATACTGATCTTGTTAAAGCTCTCTTTGGTAATAACATCTACATACTTGGTTTTTAACATGTACTAATATGAATATGAAGAATTACATTTAAATATTCTTCCTGAGAAGTTAGCTATTCATAGACTGCTATGAAAGAGTAGATATTAAATTTATGGAAATGCCACTGTATCAGCGTTTCTTTTCCATAAGATGAAGTAACAACTGAAACGGCTTCGGTGATGGCAAGAGTAATACGAAGAAAGGCTATTTCATAAAACCATGTTTGAAGTTGCGTTACGTTGGCAAGGGGTAAGGGAGAGGATAGGGCGGTGCCTTCCTGACAAGATTTCTTTGAAGAAGTGCACACCATTAACCTATAACGTTTATCTCACAGGGATGGCGAAAGCTGAATTAAGCGAATTGCTGTATATTCTGAGAATATTTTTTCCACGCCTCATCGTCTATCGTTCCATTCTGTGTTTTATACAGAGAATATCTAAGAACGTTTAATGTCAAATTCCACGGAAAGGTACAGTACATCAATTATAATCTAGCTAACATACCTTCGTTTTTCTAAAAACTAACATCAAGACATTATGATCTAATTTAGGCTTTGGGAATTGTTTCATTTTTTTAGATGACGATCTTTGATCTACTTTTCGTTCCTAGTAAGCAGTAGAAACTTATAATAAAACTCACACTACGTTTTCTTAGTCCTCATAAAGCATTTTTTATGCCTCTGTTATCAGTATGAGACAAGTAATTTTGAAAATCATTTTTAATAATGATTTAATTTATCCCAATTTTTATTGAAAGCATTCATGGTGTAAATCTGCATCTGCTCAAATTTTGGTATATATTTTATTATTCCTCAATTAGACAATGCTAATTTTCTACGATACAGAACTAACATTTACATGTTTATCTGGAGCTAAACAGTAGGTATATCCTACAATAAAAGAAACAGATGAATTTATAGCCAACCACTTCAACTGAAGCTATTGTTCGGCGTTGTTATTTAGCACGACGCAGTGATGAATTTCAGCAAGCATCGTAAAAAGAATTAAGTTCATTTAATAATTCTCTGCTTCTTCAGTGGTTAGTAATTGTTAGTCATTGCTAATTTTGTGTAATCTTTGTTCAACATGGTCTTTTCAAACAAATGAACTTCTCTTACTGTTATGACTGTATTAATCATGATGAATTGTCCAGAAATTATTATTGAAATATATAGGTAACATAGTGGGAAACCAAACAGATGACTCTGAAAGAATCGCAACTTATTGTAATTGCTTCCAATAATTTTTTTTTGCACGAAACCAAATCGGCAAACCTTCAAGTCAGAACATAATATGCGTTTTCTCCCAAACGATGTATTAATTACGTGATCATCATATTTTACTTCCACCGGGTTATAGTGCTAACAAATGTTTTCTTACAATCCTGTATAGAAGGTCACTAATGGGAGAGGACCTAGAGATACAAGTATTTCCCAGCTCCTTCCGAAATCTGGCAAAGATTATCCTTGCTGTTGCGCAGAACAATCGGTCTCCTTGAGTTTCAACAACATGGCCTACTAATGGTTTCGTTATAAGTTGATGTTATAAACTAGAAGAATTTAGCAGGATAGGAGCATTGTGTAAAGTTCATGAAAACCATGCTTTCTTCACTTTACGTGCATTATAAATTTCATCTGATATCTAACAAACTTCGGTCACTTTCTGTATCTAATCCTCCTCGACAGTATTGTCGAAGCTTTTCCGTTTAATCAGGGGTATCCTGTCTGACAAACTTTTTCGTTAATGTCATCAATGTTTTCATCCTTCAATTTAAATCCATATACTGTAGATCTTAAAACTTGGGGCGACAGAGAGTGCTTTACACCCATCATATTCTCCGAACGTTCTAGTCCAAAAAGAGCGACAGAAGACATTATTATGACTCTTTATTTCCTTGGTCTTTACATAGTCCCTTGTTGTGACTCAACTAAATTGAAAGGGTAAGTATTTAACTATTTTCGTAGATATATTGATGTTCAAGACTCGAACTAAAATAAATAAGCTATAAACGACATGTATCATTAGTCTGTCAAATTAACAGCCAAGGCGTTAAAATAAATCTCTAATACTTTCATAAGCACTCTGAGACCTCACTACTACCTTATTCTATGTAACGATGTATAAGAACTTGTATATGATATCTGCTTTACATGTGCTTTCCTGTTTTTTTAATATAATAACAATAATTTCGGGTAGTCGCAATGACCTGGTTATAGGGTTTCTATTGGCTGCGTATTCCACCCCTCTCAGGCCTACAGTTTAACGCGGAATCCGAACCACGGTAGCGATCTGGCGTAGTTCACATTACACAGGAAGCTGTGCCAGAAGTGAAGATCGGGTTAAGAGCCTATAAAAGTTCCCACTGAGACGGAGATTCGAACCGGGAACCTTTCAATCTCCATTCAGACACCTCAGCCATTGAGTCACAAGACCGCTCTAGTTTTATAACGATATACGACAGATGGAATGGAAAGTGATTGATCGCTAAACATTCTTAATAAAGAAAAACCGCCATCTCTTCCTATCATGACTAACTTTTTCATCTCAGCATACCCCTAACAATCTACGTCCTCATTTATCTTCTTGCATATTGTGATCTTTTCTGTATACTCTTTTCCTTCGGCTGTTCCCTCCACAACCTATTTAACCAGTAGCACATGTCTTAAAACATGACACATCATCCTGTCTCTTCTTTCTGAGACCTTTCCTCACCCGTCGTTCCCAAAACACATTCATTTCGTATTTGTCCTCTTAATTTCCAGCACTCTCTATGGCACAACATTTAAAATGCTTCAGTTATCTTCTTTGTGGTACTAATAAAGTGCTGTACTCCACACAGTTTTAAAAATTTCTTTCGGTAATATTTCTCTTTTTTTTTCAAGAAGGTTAGCGCTTTTATACTTTAACTTCGATTATCATTTGTAATATTACATGCTAAATAATAGAATTCACTTACTTCTCCAATACGTGAGATGCTATTTTTATATTTCATCTATCATTATTGTTATCATTTCTGTCACATTTCATTACTTTTGTCTCGCATTGGTTAATAATTAGTTAAAAACCTTTCCGTAGCATTTTGTTAATGGCAGTCAGTAATTTCTCAATATCCTCAATCTTCTCTGCTAACATGACAATGTTATATGCAAATTGTAGCATACTGATTTTTTTCCTTGAATACTTACGCCATATTCAAATTGTGCTTTTATTTTCTTTACTCCTTCCTCTACACACAAGTCGAATACTAATGAGGATAGACTGCAACCTTGTCTCACACCCTTTTTGGCTAATGCATATTTTTCGTGATTCACTAATTTTATTACAGTCATCTGATTCTTATACGATTTATAAAATATTATTATATCTCGATTTTTTTTAATTTAATTTTTTTTGAAATTTTGAACTTCTTGCGCAATCTGATAATATCAAAAGGCTCTTCTAATTCAATAAATGCTTTAAAAGTAGTCTTTTTTCACTCTATCCGCCCTGCAAGTATTAATCTAAAAGCCAGAGTTACTTTTCTTGTACTCTGGTTTTTCTGAACGCAGACTGATCTTCATTTAGTAGCGCTTCTACTACTCTTCTGTATATAATCTTAGGGAATAATAGTATATAGAGATAAAAACTGTAAAAATAATTATATTAAGCAATGAAACCTGAAATTTTATATGTAAATTGAGTACTATCGTACCGTAGGCCTAGATAATTAGAGTCTAGCGCTTAAGACCGCAATCAGAGTTCATTTCAGAGGCGGAATGTGAGTTGAGCTGATGGCGGTGGTTCACCGAGTCCTGTATGGAGGGGCCTGAGTCCTTCAGTGTCAGGGCTAATGGACTGCGGTTACACTGCCGTCTGTGCACTGCCCTCCAGCATTACGGTGCCTCTTGATGCAGACTCCGTCAAAGACCTCTGCTCCAGCCAGTACTCCCCTTTCCTGGAACACGCTGCATCACTGCTCTCCTGAATTATTCAGTATCGATTGCCGCCTTCTGCGATCTCTAGCATCAGATCTCATCTATCTCTGGAAACGATTCTTCTACGGCCTCCTTTGAAATCTGGTTCATTGCAAATCCCCTAGCTTTATTCTTTCCTCAGACCGTTATATCGCTTTCAATGGAAAACTATGTCACACATGAGAGTTGAGATAATGGTTCCACAGCTCACTGGACAATATTTATTTGTTAGCTGATTGTTAGTTTAAGCTAACAAAACTTAGAAGAAAAGATATGGTGTATGTTACAACATGACTTTGTCCATACATTGCACCAATTTCAATAATATCCTAAAAAAAATTTATCATTTAATTTGTCAATTAATGAAGATTCGAGATATCAAAAAGGTTTCATGCATGCGTTTATTCTGGAAGCGTAAATGAATGGTAAAAACATATCCGTACCAGTAACGCTTTCAAGATCAGCATTGATTACGAATTGCAACTTATTTTAATACAAGATTTTCTGCAAAAAGATAATTAGCATGTTCGCTATAAACAGAAAATATTCCATAAGTAATTTACCCCCTTTAAATAGCGCTTGAAAACTTGATTATCAATTGCGAAACAAGCAATGTAACTAAGGCTGAATGAATCGTATCCCAGTTTCCGATCATTCAAGAAATTATTTTTGCTACCATGAAATACAAGGTCCTTCATCTGACTGAAATTAAACTAATGATTGTTATTAGTAGCTAATATCGATATACGTATATCGTATAACATTTTTTGATAGAATGCCTAAAACTACGCTGACGTAAATAAACTTATCTAATGGATCGAATATCTGTACCCAAATACAAAAAATTTCAGCACTCCATAACCGGGTCATTACCACAGAATTATTATTATTTTTAAATGTATTAATTAAATTTAACACCATTTCAACAGATATCCGAGACAGTAGTGCTGCGCCATTATAATACTTCATAATAGTTCCTCCAAATCATCTTATATGCGATATTTTCCAATATTGTCTAAAGGAATAAATAGGATAACTGATAGTCATGGATCACCCAATTTCTTGACTGCAGTTTGTTTGATTTCTCTCTGTGTGTTAGCTTGATTGAGAGCGAGTTTTCATGTTTACTATCACTTAATTTTCAGTTGTCCTCGTATTTGTCTGACATTTTTCTTTTTTAAGATATATTAATGTAGACTCCTTTTTCAGAACTTTCATTTAGTAACTGCTGCCGCTCATCTGACCGCTACACTATGCGGTGTTTTCGACGGTTTAATTTCATTGAATTTGATGGATAAACCAAGAGGTGACAGTCAGAGCACCTGCTCGCTATGTCGCGAAGCTTCTCTGCTGACTGACTGATAACAGTTGCTTTGGCTAAATACGTAGATATTGATAAAATTCCTTGCAAGTGGGTGGATCTTCTAACCCTGTTCCATAATTTTACAGTCTCTCATTTCGTCAGCTTGAGATTAAAATTAAGCTAACTGTAAGATTAAATCACTGCTAGTTCATTGCTTCAAATGAGTCAACATAAAAATCTGTTTCTGGTATCAGTGAGTGAACCATTAACGTTATTTCGTTGAATTAAGAAATACATGTGTTGCTCTTCTGAAATTGGAACTATGACACGTGAATTACAACTGAAATGAACGATGTTAACAGCAAATAATTTTAGAAGAGCTCCGCGTTACGGCCCCAAGTGGAGCGGGTTTACATTTGACCATCATTTAACTGATAATCTTGATTGCTTTTCCGGTAAAAAAGTTTGTTTCTCGAAAGTAAATTATTTACTTTTAAACTTTTAAAAATGTAAAAGATGGACGGAGAATGTTTCAACTGCTCTTGCTATCTAAATGAACTACAAAAAGGAAACTGTTCTTTCAAAAATTATTTCCACTACTTTTCTATCACAAACAGATAAATTTTATTACTATTTAGACCAAATAATTGCCAGTTAACGGATATAATAAGAGAATTCAATGAGTTACTTTCAAACTGCAATCCACCCTGTGGGTCGCAGTCGAAAACCGTAGAGAATTTCACTACCAATTCAGCTGTAGCATAAGAGAACTGTTTCTATTTAATGTTCAGAACGTAACGGTGATAGATGAAATCTAAAAGTTGGACATATCATTTATAATACATATGTCTTCTGTAGAGATGTCCAAGTCATTTAGCTGTGTGACACATCAGCTAAAATCATTTGGTGTTTTATGATACATTTAGTATAAATCAATGGTAACTATAAAAAGAAAAAAAATCCATCAACGCTTCACGCTTACAACAAAAAAAAAAAAGAAGACATTTGTGCCAGCGAAACGCTTTTAACAATTGAATTTTTCTCATATTCAATTAATCCAGCTCAGTGCTACATTCTGACAGATATTGTGGCTAGCATTGTGTTGTGTATTCCATGAAAAGTGCTTTAACAAACTGCATAATAAATTCAAACGTGGCCGGTGGAATGTTCATTAAACATTTGTTCTTTTTGTCATAAAACAGGTTTAATCAAATTAAATTCCTTATCAACTGGAGCTGCATACGGCCGGTCGGTAATACAAAACGGACTGAAAAAAAACAAAGCATTTATGTGTTATAATTTCAAATATGAAGAAACAGAGAAGGGAAAAAATAGAAATAAATGTGATAAACATATCGAAACTTTCTAATTGCCACATTACAAATGATCATAAATTTTTTTGTCATTGAACCCAAGAGACATTTATGTGATAGTACAACAAAACACTACAAAATCAAATACAGGTTTGCATACTTAATGCCACTCAACTTGATTCCAGAAACATACTTAAATACTTGAGTTTTTTTTGTATATTTTAATTGTGGTCTTGCTGGCAGCTCTTAGTCGTCCATGCTTCTTTAACTGTTAGGTCATCAAGCCTCATGATTGTTTCATACGAATCATAATTGTAATATTAATAACGATATGGTGACCAAACACACGTACTTCGGTAAAACGCACTGCAATATCAAAATTCATTGAAAACGACGCTGGAACAGATGACTGCTTATTATGGCATGGAATGTTGGCATCGCTGTCAATCTTCAAAGTGACTCAGCTGTATCCTAGAAAAATTCTCTTTTCTAACAAATCTAACACATTTAAAAGAGTCATATAAAAATATCAGAGTATTTACTCTGTTGGAAGTAGCTGCTGACCTGACGTCAGTTCAATTGTGAGTCAGGTTGAGTAGCGTCTTGTTGTTTACTATTGCTCTGCCTGGAGAACAGTGCCTGCCGCAATACGCTGCGCACTCATCACATGGAGCTGATGTTCCCTGCTCGGCCCGCCGCGTGTTTATTTCGTTTCTCCCAGAGAGAGTGCGAACAGCGAAGCGCCTTTTGCGGCGCTGCATCTCTGAAAGCACGTGATGAAAGGACCGGACGAATAAATGGTGCATCCTTTACAGGGCGAGTCTGAATGACTTCTGTGAATAAAGCCAACACAGTTGCACTTGGTTTTCTTCCACGGAAAGAAGGTTGTGAAGCACTGTGGTTTCATTCAGAGTGAGATATTTGCAGCTCTTGTATCTAACGAAGCGGTATAAATACAATGTTCAGCAAAGACTCTAATTTATGTAATTAAAGTGGGTCGCACCCATTCAGCGGCTAAGAAGCTAAATTTGATTTTCTGTACTACGTTTCTGCGGGTTAATGGAGTACCTCAAAAGTTTGACAGCATGAAGCGCAGTTGAGATTTAATGACTAGTTTCGCCTAATGCTGTGAATCAGCCAACAGTGCTACGCCAGAATAATTGGACATAGCTCTATAAAATCTAAACTGAATCTAGAACAGTGTTCTCACACTATTTGTATGATTAAAATATTCAATTTACATTTTTTAGTGAAGAGTAATAGATTTTAATTCATGGAAGGTTATTTTCAGCACTGAATTTAAAACCTGTAGGCGAGGAAGGAAAGACTTGTCATACGAGATTACAATTAAATTGCCAATGTGATGACCAAAAGACTTTCTATCAGTAGCAACCGATGAAGAATACTAGTCTAGCAAACAAATATAAAAAATATTTTAAGACATTCATGTTTTTAAACATTCATATTGTAAAACATTACTACTCCGTTAAAGGCAATAATTCAACCTTACCCGGGAGCTGTCTATTCACTATATATATAACGCAAGAAATCAAATGTCGAAACGAATTAATACATATGAATAGCCAATCAGCAGTATTTAAACTTCTGCATTAAGCAGAGTGATAGAAGAGTAATGGTCGCTTTTATCTAAAATCGTAGCAGGAAAGTGGATACGATCGAATAGTTTTCGTACCTTTGCGTTTTTTTCATCAATTTCTGGTGTATGTTGCCATTAACCTGTATATGTCTGAGTATTAAAGAAGTGGTAGGGGGAAGTAGTTATAGATTCTAATACATACATGTTATTTCGCCATGTTTTATTTGAATTGAAAAACCAATTCTTTCCTATTATTTCTCCTTTGGTAAAAATTATTAAATATTGTAACAGTTTACTTCATTGTGAAAAAAATAATTCATATCTCTGAAACCGATAAGATTTCTCTCACCTTGTAGCTGCAATGAAATACTTATCTGGGTCATAAGGATAAAACAGATGAGTTTATAAGCGTAAGTGGTGACAATAAATAAATATTTCTCTGTCTTTGCAGAAGTGACTGAGTTAACTACCGTACTTAAAATCTGATGCCGGACACCATGTCCACACATTACTGCAGATTAAAGACATATATGTCATTCGCTATCAATTTAAGTACAGCGCAGGGTGTTTACTACAGAACAAATATACGTTTTATACATTTGAGATTTATTCATAGCAATCGCCAACTATAAGTACGGAAGAAAATTTATTGAACTGAATTGTAATAAGGTTTCCAAGTATGATTAAGGAAAATATCCTTTTCAAACTCTCAAAAAACGTTAAATTACCAAGTTAGTGCACTTTAAAAAATGGCTATTCTCTTACACAACTTGCATCACTCCGTTGTCCATTATTACGTAAAACACGAAATTTGTATAAGAAACTAATGTGAAACTAGTTAACCGCTGGTCTCAACTGTGAGCTGTTACTATCAGTAGTAGTGAAAGCACCATTTCATTATTACACGAAGCAAAACGAACAACGGAGGCAATGAGGGAAAATTTGATAAAAACTTAAGTGTTTAAAGAATGTATTTGCATTACGGTTCTCAGGTATTAACAACTATAATAGCTGCATATACTAATATTTAACAACAAAATAAATAAAATTTCATTTTAAATATTGTGAGAAATAGAACTATCGGGGTCATAAAATAAAGCGGAAATGATAATATGATTTTGCTTATTACACCTTGTAGTCGCAGAAAATGTTTTCCCACAAAGTACAGTTAACACCGAATTGTTAACTTGCTATGTACCCTGACTGTCGTGATAACAGACCTTCACTGCACAAGGCACTCATGACCTACAAGCATCCGGTGTAATCTCAGTGAACCTCTATCCACAAAGTCTGCGCTGAAGAAAATAGCGGATAGGTAATATTTCTGCAACTGTGAGCTTTATGCCAATGGCTGTTGCTTCCCTGCTCAGGCGCTGTAGAGATTAGACCGCCGCCCATGAAGCATGCAGCTGTGAAGAGTTGGTGGTTTGCTGCCTGTCCCCGCTGGCCCTCATCGTGGCGAAGAGAGCGCTGTGCTGCGGGGAAGCGTATAATTAGGCGCGCTAACGCGAAGCACGGAATTTAATTTCAGCATCCCAAACAATTACTCCAGTTTCAAAGACGTGTATTTACGACTACAAATTAAAAAAACGCAGTTTAAATGGATTTTTTTTCTGCAGTTGCACACAAACATGCCAGCTCAACGCTGGTAGTTCATTAGCAGCTCATTTGTTGCTACCTGATGTGAGACAAGCTATGGAGGCTACTGAAAAGGTAATGACTAATTATTAATCTAGGAAATATCATGACTGATTCAACAATGATTTAGTTTGTAATATTAAGTGGCCAAACTTTATTCACATATCTTTACTGCCAATGATATTGAAATCCTTGTGTGGCTGTTTACATCGAGAACGAACATAAAATTTTTATACGTATTATTATGGAAGGTTCCTTTTTAAAAAAATTTCATATGGAAGTTAATGCTGAAAGCTATAGAATCCAAGTGTGGTGGGTGGGCGGTATCGCTCTGGCCTTGCATTTTGGATGACGCAGGTTCTAAGTCCCGTCTTGCCATTCAGATTTGGCTCTTCCACGTATAAAATTTTTACATCTGCATCGCACAAATGGAGGCTCACTTGTGGTCTCTTTCAACCTTTGTTTATTCCTTTTTCATTCCATAATAGGTCTATGGGATACTGTAAGTAAACGAAATGGCGTCTTACCTCTGAAAAACTGTGGAGTTAGTGTGACGGGTCATAGCTGTTATCGCTCGCACATGAATAGTTTTAGGTAATCGTTAATTCATAACACAAACAGTGTGTTGCATACAATTTTATTAAGAGAGAAACTATTAACAAAGTAGATATATTCAAAATAATGTTTTAAGTCCGGTTATTCAATTTTGAATGTCTAATAATTCTGTATACACTGCAATCGACAATATTAGTGAAAAATATCGCAAAAAATATTAATACTAATGTGGTTACAGTATCAAGATTGTTCATAATACTTGTAAATGAAGATTATAATTTCATTTTACTAACAGAAGCATAATTTCTAGCAAAATAAATAATCTGACATCAATGGTCATGAAGCTTTGCGATAATATCCAAAATTAAATTTCATATTGTCCAGAAGTCTGTGGAAACGTCAGCGTAAATGTGTTTCTTGTTTGTTTAATACTTCTGCATGTGTGTTCTGAACGTCGTTCACTGATATTTCAAATACTTTATGCCAAACAGTAAAGGTTCCAGTGTCAATAAGACACGCTGGTAAGTTTAAACAATTACTAAAACTTCAAAGTAGATTACAGAAGAACTCATATACACAGAAAATGTATGCATAATTTTTTAAATTCTATTTAACTTAAGAAAATTATCCTGATTTATTACATTAAAATAATGACGTAAAAAAGTCATGAATGTTTGTGGAGAATGGTAGTAACCAGTCTTTTGGAAAATTTTAATTCTGATAATATTACTATCTACATTCTAACTCAAAAACGTTTCACCGAGCGTGTGGGTGAGCGATAACACTCTGGCCTCGCATTCGGGAGGACCGCGGTTCGAACCCCATTCGGGCATCCAGATTTGGGTTTTCCATGGTTTCCCGAAACCACTCCAGGCTATGCCAGGATGTTTCCTTCAATGGGCCATGGCCGAATTACTTCCCGTTCCTTGTCTCCAGTCCTTTCCCGACTCTAATTATCTGGACGTCGACGAGGCGTAAAGCTATCAGTAAAAAAAAGTAGTCAATAACGTTTCATTTCATCCGATGCGGCTATTATTGTGAGCCTAATATATGAAATACGGAACCTAGATTTATTAATTGTATCATTAAAATTATGCACCAACACTGTTTATAGAATGAAGCCGCGTTACGATCTATCAGCGATGTGCACGTATCTGACAGCCGGTCCCCGCATCGTGACTTCTGTCGCGTGACGCATTAGCTGTCTTCCTGGCATCAACTTATCCCGCAAGTTGGGAAACTCCCTGCCGCCTCGACGTAATCTGAATTTCAAATTGTCCTTTTTTTGCAGAAATTATGGAAAAAGAAGACGAAGCTTAATGCTCTCCTCCTCGGAAAAAAAGCAGAAGCTACTCAATTCCATTATGGTCGCATCCGGTCCTTGACATCACCATCATCTGGCAGCAGAATGTCGAAGCATCTTTCGCATTGAACAACTGGCTCTATTATCTGTTTCCTATCAATATATATTTATTGTTAAATTGTTTCTTCAATAAATGAACAGTAACATTTTCATACAGATATCACCAAGATTTCCAGTATTAATTAATTGGAATGATGGAAAACCGAACTCCTGAACACAACACGGGTGCTACCCAGAAAAAGATAATGTTATGGAGTTACTGAAATGCAGAACTTTGACAAAAATCAATTTTTTATGATTTTATTTGAAGGGTAAGGTGGGTGTTAAAGTGGACTATGTTAATTGTTTCGCTAAGGCCAGCTCAGTACAATTAAGGTTTGATAGATTTTGTTTTCTATCCCAGAAAACCATTTTGCTGAAAAAATGCGGGGACCTTCATACATCGACCTCAGAATTAAGGCGGATAATGAAGAATAATTGGTAAGATATAGCGATTTGGTCGTTTTTGAAAAGATATCCGACTGGGTATCGGAAGGTACTTGGTGGGAACACTACTTCTGGTGGTCTTTTATATCTAATGTTTTTTTGGTCTTAGTTCGGATTCCAGGCAAAGCTGTTATTCACATTTATCAAATAGGATTATAGTTTAAGTTAAGCAACTGTGCTATAGAAGGATTACGCAGTCAGTAGAAACTGTGATACGAAGAAAAATTGTGCAGCGCTGTGAGTTTAAACAAGTTTTTTAATATCATTTTGATGCCTGTCAGTAATTCTGCATGTTTTTGAGTGAACAAACATTATTTTCTACTGCAAGCAAGTCCAAACAAGTTCACCATTCTAAAATAAGCTTTAAACTTCAGAAATATCCAGATATTATAATTTGTGGTTAAATAATTAAATTGTCTGTTTACGAATATTCAAAGTCATAAAGAAAATATTACTTCGAAATTATTTTTATTTAATGTGTTGCTTCTATAAGTAAGGAATTTATTCTGGAACGTACAGAATTAGTGGACTGACTTTGAACTTGATGTTTGATGTGACTGAGAGGAAGCAAATATTGGTGATGGCAGTTCTTCACCCATCAAGACTTGCAAGTGAACACTTATTTATTTGTTTTCCATTTTTCCTGACGATCACAAATATTCTAATCGTGACCCTTCATGCTGTTTTATTTTACGAGTTTTGTGGTTGCTGTGATGATAAACCATTGCTAGCAGGTAATCAAGAGCTGACTTTACGAAGTATCAAGATAGCCTCAGCGCTCAAAGGGAGGCCGTCTTTGTGCATGCATAAGTTTCAAGGGGAATTATGGTACGACCTCCACCACGCTCTACAAGCATTTCTATATGACATCAGAATACTATGATAATGAAATTTGCACAGATGTATCATCATTTGCAGAAAAATATTTGTCTTTGATGTCTGCTTCAATTCACAAATACCAGTTTTCTACTACTTCTGTGATTCCTCTGACAATGAGTACACCTGGAAACTTTTCAATTACTTTTTTTTTTGCACTACCTTGTCAAGCAATCATCTTGTAGTATATCGAATATTCTATTCTTAACATGCTTTGTCGGCAAGCTCTCAGATCGGCTGTCGTTTCACACTATTATAAAAGATGATTTGTTGTTTCTTATTTCTATCTTTGAGTTTCCTTCCACGAGCAACGAAAGGTCGTTAGCGAAGACAATTTCTCATTATTTGTATCCTTGGTGCCTGTGGAGCATTTCAACATACGGGGTTGTTAACAACGCCTTAAGGGGGTAACACATACAAATACTTGAAAAAATTGAAATGTCATTTTCTCAAAATCTATTTAAATTTGGGGTTTCAAATTTCATAGCTCCATAGAACTGTTTTAGCTAGATATAGAAATAGATTTTCAAAATAAAAATATTGTTTAACTATAGGTTAATGAACCATCCAAATCGACAGTAAAAAATATGTTGTTGTGAAGGGTTTTAATGACAGAAGGTATGGTATTTGAAATTTTTCAGAAATGATTTTTTAATATTGTAAACTAATATCAGGGCAATAAGTTGAACCAATAATATAAAATATTTAACTCTATATTTGTTATTAATAAAAAATCAAGAAATTAATTTTTTTTTTTTGCTTAAACATAAAGGAAAATTTTTCATTTAGGAAAAGCTGCATAAACAATAATGGTAAGTACTGTAGTAATTAGTATGTAGAACATGTCCTGCAAATTTAAAAAAGATCTATGTATATGGAAAAAAAGTTATCTTTAAAACCATTTGATGAATTGCTGTTTTGAGATATTTAAGGGTAAAGAGTTGGTTTACCTTTAAGTGCAGTAAGATTTAGGTGGCTGTCAATCGTGCAAGACCTCGACAAAATGGAGTCAAAAGTAAAAACTATTTTTGTGAATCAAAAGAAAACAATCATTTTTTTGAAACCTGATAACTGTACCTACCCCCTTAAGCCGACACTAAAGAATGAGTTTTAGTAATAAACATGTTGTGACATCTCAAAGAAGCAAATCTTCCGTATTCTTGGATAAACTGAACGTCAGTGAGTTTTGAATTCTCTTTACGTTTTATTTCCAAATTCAAGCATGTGAACTATAATCGGATCAAAAATTTCCTTCTATTACAATTTCGAAAATTGTATAGATAAAATTTGAGGAGAAACTAATCATGGATCAGAATCATAATTTTATTCCACATTGACAGTATATGACAAGACAAAGAATCCTTCATAGAAGGGAGTAGTCATCTGGAAGAACAGACGATCTTAGAAGAGAGCTAAAATCACAAATGTTAATCACTCAACTGTGGGGCAGAACAGACCATTCAGCATTTATAAAATTGCCCGCAGTGCCCATCAACCTGCACTCTTTCGTGCCATGGACAATGCCATACAAGTTGCTGACTTTTGGTCATCCCTTATATGAAATCATTGGTGTTGATTGATATCATTTTCTTTCTATCTTTCTGTTATTGTTAATACTGTTTCTTACAATTGTAAAAGCAGCGTTTTTGACACGTAATAAATAAACTTAAAACCCGAAAATAGGTCAATCAACCACTTTAGCTGTGCTTGTTTCCCGGGGTGTGTTTAGTTTCGTAATGTTACTTTACGTCAAGGTGGCGGCGGTGGAATGATTTGAGATCAACACTCCGTATCCGCCAAGACAGAACATCTTCTAATTTGCCTTCCAATTTCCAACCAGCTCTGTCCAACGCTTCATATTAGATCTATGCACCTTAATATAATTTTAATATAAATAACAGGTCTTAATTAATGTCCTCGATGAACTAGTCATCGTACAATGTAGTGTAGTATAATGATTCTTAAGACTTCCGCGACCGTCTTTGTGCATGATTTATAGCTTTACGGGCTATGCCGCGTCGTTTATTAGTATCTAAGCTTTCGGCTGTTATACTCCAGCCTTCTTCAGAGATACTGTTTATATTTATGTTCACATAGCAACTGTCGCCAAGCATCGCAGAGGAAAAGGTCGCTATCTTCGTTGATGTTGTTGGAATTCCTTAAGATTTCTGCTGCCTCTTTCACACGTCGAGGCCGCTAATGGTCTTCTCTCCACAGTAGTCTCGTGTCTTGAAATTTTATTTCATGCCCGGTGTTAATAGCATGGCGAACGACGGCAGATTTGTCGCTGTTCTTATATTTCAAGTGGCGGATAAGTTCTTTAAGTGTCTCCGCCACTGTGCGATCTGTCTCGCCGATGTATACACTGCCGCAGCGGAGAGACTTAAAGAACATATCCGCCACTACAAATATAACAACAGCGACAAATCTGCCGTCGTTCGCCATGCTATTAACACCGGGCATGAAATAAAATTTCAAGATACGAGGCTACTGTGGAGAGAAGACCAGTGGCGGCCTCGACGTGTGAAAGAGGCAGCAGAAATCTTAAGGAATTCCAACAACATCAAAGAAGATAGTGGCCCTTTCCTCTGCGTTGCTTGGTGACTGTTGCTATTTGAACGTAAATATAAAAAGTATCTCTGAAGAAGGCTGGAGTATAACAACCGAAATCTTAGATAACTTAATAAACGACGCGGCATAGCCCGTAACGCTATAAATAATGTAATGTTACACCAAGAAACTTTAACTAAACACTAAATTTGTAAGTTATTTAAGTTTGTTTCATTTCAACCAATGCGAATCAATGGCCATATTTCTGCACTTGCATTGTGGAATTAAAGTGCTATATACGGTTTCCAACGTTCCGCCCAACTGAGATCATTAATATGATATGGTGACTCCCCAAATAACCCAAATATATCTGTTATCGATTACAAAGAATAGTATAGTCCCAAAATCCAATGCCAAACCTTGAAGAGTTCTCTCCAATATATTTTTTGAAAATTATATTTAAATCTGCTATTCTGAAAAGATCATCTATTCCCAATAACATTGTTTTATGGTTCATTGTCTTTTTTCTTGATGACCCTTGTTGAGAATAAATTTTGACCGTGAATAGCTCTTCTGTAGAATGTGTGTAGGTGGTCGTGATGAATGTCGGTGTGATATGTGGATCAGTCGGTCAGCAGAGAGCAGGTGTTGACCCTGGAGGTCGGTGCTTAGTGCCCTTCACGTCTCTCTCTCTCAAACACAGCTCCATTTGAAATTCAAATTGCGGCTTATCTGGCACCCTCTCATTACCGCCAGCCAGACCGGGATTAAGAATTTCTCGCCTCGCCGCGACATTGTGACTTTCATTCGCTTAGCATTGTCCCATTCATACGTTCCTCTTTTATATGCGCAGTCCGTGGCTATCTGTCGCAAATTCATGGGACAGCAGCAGTCCCCAAAGCAGAATGGAAAAAAAATCCTCACTCACGCTGTGCTTAAAAGCTTAACCGGATAGACCCTAGTGTGATGTCCTCCTCTGTTAATTACTTGCCCAGTTTCATATGAAAGCTGTTCTCCCGATTAGGGGCTCAGACCACGAATCGCGCAACCACTTTCCGCTCTGTACGCAGTTCACATCTAAAAACTCAGGCGTACTTTTGAAACAGTATGACGACGTCCCTGCTCTGAGTTGAAAGTAATTCTAGAAAAACAAACTTAGCGTAGTACTCCTATTATGACCGAGATTATTATAATCACACAAAACATTTCTTGTAAAAATAGGACCAAGTTTCATTGTTTTTTACTGAAAAATGTTATCAGATCTTGTTCTGAACCAAATCTACATTCCACAAGGTGTGTTCACTTTCTGAAACAGAACGGTTTCATTGGGCGTTGTACATGGGTCATTCAAAAAGTCAAATGATATAAAAGTCAGGTCACTTGGTAATTATTCATGCCATAGTTTTTATACAAATGAAAAGCATAATGTGTATGATTTTCTCTAAAACCTGTAAACCAGCAAAGAGATGCGACGAAAATCTTTTGAGTATTTGTAGGACCGATAAAAGAACACAATAGGGAAAGAATTTTTAGAAGCTGTACGCTGAAAAAGACTCGATTCTTAACACAATAGAAGTTTTACTATCCGGTTTACTTATTTTAAAAAAAAAAAAAAAATGTCCATTTATAGCACCGAGAGAAACCAAATTGTTTCAGGAAGTGACACTGAGTACTGTAGTGCTTAGACTTTACTCAGAATAGGTCTCCTAAGTTTTTATCTGTAAATGGCCTTTTTTTATTAGAATTATTTTTTATAGGATTTAGTTTCTGGTTAGATAGCTGGTTCTGAGTCGTCTTTCTTTTCTGGCCCTAATTTTTGTACATTAACAACTGTTTGTTACTTGCACTGCCAACTAATCTTGCTAATATCGCATTTGAATAAACTGAATGCACGTGGTTATTTCAAATAACGGGCTTCTGTAGACTTCGTTCTGAACGAGCAGTTATTTCCCTGCATTACTGCCATGATACAGCAGTAGCTACAAAAAAATTATAGGAACAAACCAAATTTTTTTTTTTTAGTTAAGCTTGCTGATCTCTAAGCATAACAGTAATTTGAGGCCTATTGCATATTCCAGAGTTATTGTACTTTACAAGCCCGTTATTTGAAATAACCATGAGCATTGCAGAAGGAAGAATTCAGTGTTTTTCAAATGGGTTATTAGCATGCATATTTGGGAGTGTAGTTAATAAACAGTTGTTAGTGTACAAAAATGTACGCTTTACAATTGGGGCTCATTAGATGAATACAGGAAACATCATCAATATTGGAGTTTTCTTAAGATCTTGGAGTGAAGCCACATATGTGAACCAAATTGGCTTGGAGTACGAGAAGTACTGTGGAATTACGATGACGCAGTGTGTCGGTCAAAAACTAACTTCCAAAGTAAAGAAGAACAAAGTAAAATTTCACATATTAGTTAAGCTTAGTAATCTGCATTTAAAGAGAAAATATGTGGGATATAAATATTTAAGGTAGAAAGCGACTTCAGGTTTTGGGTAGGTAAGGGGTAAATAGACAGAAATTCCCCAGTTTTAGGCTTTTCTATCATGCGTATGTGAGAACAGGGTAGGTTGGCGTATGAGGCAGGTTGGTTTTCTCTGTAGAGTGTGCGGAAGCGTCACTCGTTGACCACATAAGCTTCACAGCCTCAACTACTTCCCAACAAAACAACAATTTCAATTCTCTAGTTGTGAGGTAAGGAGGAGCGATTGTCGTAATTTCATTCGGTAAGTAATTTTTCTAAATTATCTTATTTGTCAGCTGTACCACACACGGGTTACATGGAACAGGCTGTATCACATTAAATTGTCGAACTAGGGGCTATTTTTCCGTTGTTAAAACATTCATTGTCAGTATGGTTATTGTTACAAGTTCTTTATAAAAACGTGTTTGGGGCAGATTGGGCATCTGTGATCGGGGTTAGTTGAGACATAGCCAAAAGTGGGAAAACCAAAGAAACTGAGCGCAAAGAGCAAAGTTTATTTTGTGATTTCAGGTGGGGAGGAGAGTCTAACTGTGAGTTACACTAACAGAGATGAAAGTCTACTTTAACATGACAGTAATACGAGTGAGCCAGACCCCAGCCACCTTGTGGGTAGGAGATAGGGCTATCTAGCCTAGTTAACATCTCTCCAGGAGATGGTTATGGCAAGGTCATAAGGCGAAGAGCTAAAGTAGCCTCAGCTAAAGATTAACTGGTAGTGGTCTCCTACAATGGCACTCATTATACAGGAGTGGTAACATCACTGGACGAATCTGATATTCTAGTTAAAACGGTGGTAAAATGTGGTCACTTATGGATGTGGCCTAAAAACATAGATGATATTTGGCGCAAATGTGAAAATGTGTTGAATTCTCGTGACCTACAACTAATGAGTCTAGTTCAACACCCTATCTCGTAGACATGAAACCTATTTGATTTAATTCCCATATGTACGGTCACTTGTTTCTTTTAGTTAGTCTCAGGCATACTTTCTAGTTTTTTAAATCAAAATATATGTAAATGAGTTACAATAACATATTTTTATTCACATAAAACATTTACACTAATTCCAGTATTGTTTTATTTTTTATTTCTCAACTTATTATGTTATTATTATTTTTAATGTTTGACGAGGGTTACGTCAACTAACCCCATTTTGCGTGCCAACCAACCCCGAATATGGTGTTGGTTGACTAACCACGACTTGCTCTGTTTTGGTGATTTCTTGCAGCAATTGTAAAAAAATATAGAAATTAACCAACATAACAGACGCAGATTACAGCGTTATATTCTAAATAGAGACAGTGTTCACAGAAACAGCTGTAAAAATCAAAATGTGAAAACCTGTGCCAACCATCTCCGGTCTCCGCTAACTATTTCCAGCTTTCTACAATTTAGGAAGTTCTTTAGATATTTGATGACCATCAGTGAGTAAGTGAATGAGTGAGAGACAAAATCGGTGAATTGTGCATAAGAGTAACTTCCTGATCAAGTACAGGAACGAAACCAAATTTAATGTGTTTGTTACGCTTGCTGATATATAAGCAGAATAGAATTATAGGTATGTAGCATAATCCAACTTGAAGATATAAATGTACAAAACTATCACGAATCGCTTTGACAAAAAGGTAGGCTGGATCACCGTTAACTCGACTAGGTGGGAAATCAATATAAACCGAAATCTGGATGACCACCGGGGATACGACCCCGCGTCCTCCTGAATGCGAAGCCAGAGCGTTATCACTCACTCATCACGCTCAGTTCCGACATATAGGTTTGAGAGCAATGAATTTAGTATTGAATCTAAGCAATAATGGTTATATATTTCAATGAACGATCTGGCAGCAACTCAGTGCTTAACGCGTTTGTGTAGAAAATCCAATGCTCTTGTTTTGAATCTCAGCACTACCAGGAATTTTTAGGCAGGTAACCTGACCATCGACTGGAATAATATTTTTCTTTGTTTGTGAATACCATGCAAAGACATTCCTTTGTTCGGATTACCCATCAAAATATACTGTGCGACCAACCATGGTAAGGCTGAATGTATGACAACTTGAAACTTTGTAGAGATGTTGTGACGCCACCAGAATTTATTTTATTCATTTAAATAAGGTAAACCAAGAAACACTAATTAGACATTCATTGAAGACTATAATGGACCAACACGGTGATAAGAAAGAGAAACAATGCTATACATGCCCACAATTTGTCATTTTTTTGCAAGTAAACTGTCAAAGAAAACGTTTTTGAAGAATTAGTTCATTGACACAGATTAAAAGAGCGATGTCTACTCATGATGACAGATTTCGAGACTTCTGGCTGCCTGCTCCATCCAGAAGGCAATTACCATTTTTTGCAAGGTTTTAATGTTTCAGAGCAATTCTTTCAGTAGCGTTAAGCGATCTCTGATGTGACGTCTCCTAACTAAATTTGAAATTTTGTTGTAGACAATAATATATTCTTCTTCGGGTCATCTTACTGCAGTATTCAATATTCCTTCCAATGTATCAGCGTTTAACTTTGAAACTTTAATTCAAGTGATGAAACAAAGTTGAAAAAGAGTGATAGGAAAATACATATAATAATGTTTCAACAGTGAAATTCGAGTTTAGTACGATTTGCAGTATAACAATAGTCTTTGGAGCACCCGATAATCGCATTTGGCCCAAACATTTATATTTAATTTTTGAATTTCATTACTACCGTTAGGCGTTCATTGACCATTTGAATTACGTATTGATTGGATTGCTTGTTTATTTTTTTTTTTTCGAATAATTTTACTGACTATATAATTTAACATAATTAATGAGAGGCTATATAAGAAAAATATAATGTTATACTCTCACTGGATGGAGAGTTTCTTCAGAAACTATATCAGCAAACACGCTGAACTCACATTTCATGGCATAATTATATTTAGAAATTTGCTGTTGTTAAATTTAATCAAAACCGCACTAAGAAGGCACTGGATGTCAAAAAACAACGGATATTGCATGAAGAAGTTATTGCACTGAATCTGAAAGCAGCTGACTCCCGAGGGAGCCGTTGTTATGGAGCAGCAGCATACTAAACAGACAGACAGACAGCGTTCCATTAAAGTGTTTGAGAGCCGGTCGTTAAAACAGAGAATGCATGCTAATAGCACCTGCTATCAAAGAAATAACGACTGTGCAACCGCTAGACATTCGTTGCTGATAGTGCTGCAACGTTCTGTGGAATGAAAATGAGGGACGTTGTTGGAAAAGAAACGATGACAACAACGGACAAGGAAGACAGAAGAGAGGAAATGGTGTCCACCATTAACTTGGGATTTGCAACATTGCGGTGAAACTTTATGTGGGATATTCATTCGCGATGTAGGCGATGTTCTTTACTGCTGTATCTACATGAATACGACGGGTAGAGTGGAATGATTACAAGGCAATTTGAACGTAAAGTGAGCAGTCTTTGTGTCCTCTGACAATAAGCAGGCGTGTCATTGGCTTCGAACCAAACGACAGAGGACGTTTAAATAACAATCTCAACTTACGTTATCTTAAAGAATTATTTACAAACAATGCCGATGACTTTTCCAAGATTAAACTGATTTAATCGCTGCCATAAATGGAAACGATTTGAATCAATCATTTCTAAAGTAATGTGATTTTACGGTTCTTAACAGACAATAGTAACTAGTAATTTTACTCGATATCCTCACAAAAAGTCGTATATTCTTCGTAGTAAATAAACATATTACAGTACATATATCAAAATTTGAAACGGAGCTGACTTAAAAACCATGCTGATTCTTTTTGTCCAAGTATTTAATGTGATGTTTGTGTAAAAGGTTTGATGACTCAATGGCTGAGGCGTCTGACCGGAGATTGAAAGGACCCCTGTTCGAATCTCTGTCTCAGAAGGAATTTTCAAAGGCCCTTAACGCTATACCTTCACATCTAGCACTGAGGTACAGCAGAATGTTTTCGTGGCTTTGATTCCGCATTAAACTGCAGGTCGCCTGTACAGGCAGGATTACCGAGGTACGTTAAGGCGGCTGCATTAGGGGCTGAATGCGCAGTAAACAAAAATCATGTGACCAGGTCGTTATAACCACACGAGCCTAATCTAGTGTACGTGGATGAGTGTATTAATGCCAGTATAGGATAATGATAAGATGAATGTGATATCAGCTAATAAGCTAACCTTCCACACATATTGTTTTTGTTACTTCAAGTGTAACAATAAAACAGAATACTACGCGGATGTATACAGGCTATAACTCAGATTTTAATACGGTAGCATATTTCGTTAAAATAACACGATTAGGTGATTTTTTTGTTTTTGATAGGGGAGGCAGCTTTATGGTTTAGTAGCTTGTTGAACTCATTAGAGGAAGGAGGATTTCGGACATGGATTCTATGTGGAATAACCACCACGACATTCAAATGGAGCGATCAGAGAAAACCATGGAAAACCGAAATCAGTGTGCCATGATCGTGGAACGAACCGGCGTCCTCCGTAATCACAAGCTAGAACGTTAATCACACATGCACCAAGCTCGGTCGTCAACCAACAAACTGAGCCTAAAATCTTATTCTATCTACGATAACAATGCTGTTGAGATGGAAACTGACATTAGTAAAACTGTACTTCGTTAGCTAATTACAAAATGCCAACTGCAAACTGTAACAAGAATGTTGTTTATCCAAGCGATTCCTAGGCTTAAACTCGCAGCACTACAGCACTGACATGCTATCACCTTTGCGCACTCATCCAAACTGGTAGGTAACAGGTTGGGAAAACCACACTCATAGCTCAGTCAGAGAGAAGCTTGCTGTCAGAGCCTGGCAGTACAGTGCAATCTCCCGTAGAGCCAGTGTATCCCGGCGCTTGACAGACAAATGGATCTGCGGGGCGGTCCCGGCTTAGCGTCCGGCAGCGCACTATTACAAGACCCGGAGGCTGGGGATCACAGAGTCCTCAGGGGACCGAGGCGGGCACGAAGACCGCCACGGCAAAGGAGCTGCGGATACAATCATCTGACATTGCGAGCGCGGCAGCTGCGGTAATGCACCCACCATAATCCTAAAAAGCAGCCATTCGGAAGATCAACTGATTTTATTCAACTATCAGAAAAAAAGAGATGTCCATTTCCTTGACAACAAATCATAAACACTGGCACAAAGTAAAAGACGGAACTAAAACATTTTTCCAATATATCGTTGTATAAACCGTTTTTGGGATTAAGAAGTAACTGCAACTCTTCTTCTTCAGAAACATTTCCCAACATCAGGAGGCGGCTGCCTTTGATAAATTTTACTCATCCTTGGCATGTTCAGATGTGGAGCTTTGGTTTTACGGCCGCATGCTTTTGCTGACGCCAAGCAATTTTATATCTACCGCCATGTCCTTAATGGGGAAAGTGAAGTGTCGACATCTGTCTGCGAAACATGTAACTTCGTGTGTTCTGTACAAGTGTATTTTTCTCTGTGAAATGTGTAGTTTATGAGGCAGAGATTGGGGACCGTTCCGGCATTCATCTTGATGGCTGCGGAAAACCGCAGCGACTGAGCCACACCGGCGGGTATGGTGTAACTACAACTATGTATTACAGTATAATTTTTATTTGCAACACACGTTGTAACCTAGCAGCGGTATTTGTTTATTGATTAGAGAACTTCAGGTGAAACAGACTTTCCCAGGAAGAAACTATATCAACAGTTAACCATCTCCGCAGATACTTCTGACCATCCGGAAATTAGCCACTTTTAGACGCCAGTATGGAAATTCAACTACGGCCCTGCTTTTCGATAACCTGCTACCAATGGTGTCAGTACATTCATTTTCCTTTACGTGTCTGTGCCCTTTGATAAGTATGTCAGTGATCGTCTATGCAGCAAGTTGTTAAAACCCCAACATTTTGAAAGATTATTCAAGACGTGTATGAGTGGAGACTTTCTCGGCGTATTGATGCAATAAAATCTTCTCGGATGTCCAGCCGGATGGTGTTGTATAAATACCATCCTTATGGACACCTGAGAGGATTTTTATTGTATTATTCAAGACGTGTCCACTTAGTAAAGTTTTTTCGTAGTCATTGATACAAATACGTTGTTTCCTGCCCTCCTCAGATAATTCTTCAACTAAGATACTAATTCAAATTCCACTTTTAAAACACCGACACAGCCTAGATTTTTACATGTCTTTAAGCTAGCGTTCGCTTTTGTTAAACCTCTGTGTATGTATCTAAATCCAGTACCCGCTGGCGTTACGATAATACGATATTAAACTGTAAGTTGTTCCTGTCAACATCTAAGTTTACCGGATTAAGTTAATGCTCATGAAAACATAAGTGATAATAAAAACTCATTCTCTCTCATATTTGGTGCTCTTGTCAGCGGCTTAGTAGTGTGATATATGAAACTTAACTGTCTCAATATCCTTGCTTTCATAGCTATTTCTTGTTAATACTAGTGCTTTATACTCTATTAAATATGTAGTTTTAAAACGTCATTGTACTAAGGACCTTTTTCTTTACATACGTTATTGTAAACTCATATTTTACTGTTGAATCCTTTTTTTTTTGTTTCGTCGTTGTAAATTCAAGTTCTTGTTTTAGTAATAAACTCTTCTCTGGCTTCCAACCGTGTCTAAATGTCACAACTCTGGGACATTTCGAAGGCGTCTGTCTCTGTCCTCCTTTACGTCTTATCTTACTATTAAATCTTGGATCCTATCCCCAACATTTTGCCTTGGCTTCAACTGTTTAGATATTGGATCAACAGAAGAATGATACAATTCCTCTACATATGCCATCAACACCTTTATTCTTTCCTGCGGCGCATAATGTTTTCTGCTCCTTCCTGATTAATATACATTTCTTTCTTATTTTCCTTAATTCCCTCCTGACCAAGACGATTTCTTATATTACACACTTAATTTCATTCTTCTGTATTACTGTGTTATACAGTTTTGAAAATGTTTCACACTGATACAATATACGTTTTACATCTGCACTCAACTGTATAATTATTAAGAATTAGTAATTTCGCATTTTATCTCCTGAACATTTAACTTAAAAATAAGATGATATGAGTTTCCTGTTTTCAAAATACCATTTCTCTGAATCAGTCTTCCAGCTTTCGGCCTACATTTTTTTGCAAATATCTTAAAATGTTTTTGGAGAAAAAATTGAAATGTTTCACGTTCTCATTATTACTGTGTTCTTGTCTCGTAAAAGCAGATTTGGCAATGTTTTAAGGTACACTGAATAAAAAATTTAGATTTTTAATATTGTGCCAGAATCGTGGGTTACTAAAAATGAATATGTTTCAACAACTGCATTATTTTTTAATGTAACATTGATCTGACAGTGCTACAAGCATTTATCAATGTAAGATACACACTAAATTTCACAGTTTTACTTTGCAATGCACCTTCGCGATAAAGAATATAGTTCAAATCACATGCTGTTATTCGAAATGATGGCTACTTCGCTGAAAGATGCATCAAACCAGATTCACTGCTGGGATATCACATGTTATTTTTCTCTATTTCTCTCACCAGAAGGTTGATGTTATGTGTCCCTTGCTGCCAAAGAGAATAACGGCCGGCGAGTTCGATCAGTACAAAATCTGACCCAGTTTAGAAGAGGCGAAATCACAACGTTTTCGCGATGAATCCCAATTTTAACAAAATTTATTCTTTTCATCACCATCCGTCAAATGCCCCATTAATTATTCATACACATAGTCGTATGTGACAATACGTATTGCTGAGGGAAACAGCTTTTGATCGATTTGACAAAAAAATGTACAAGGCCAGTTTTCAAATTTTTTACGCATCTGTCTCAAATGTTAATTCTAAATTTTTTGTGTTATAACGATGAAAACATATTGAAGTAAACTACTAGTATTTGATGACTACCATATTTTCGTGAAATTCTATGTTTTGCAGCTTGTGAATAGCATCGCCAGTTATGAATGATCGACGCATAGGAATTTTTGACAATCCTTTGTCTCAATCCTCTAAAATTTCTTTCACATTTTTACCCACCTTAATGTCAATGACATGCAAAGTTATACAAACATAATCACTACAGGAAGATCAAGTCCTAATCGTTGTAGGGATATTGGAGTATCGTGCTTTCATACAGCTCTTACCAACTAAGCGGTTATGGGACAGTGGCGAAATATCCTATAAAAACTCTTAACTTCTTTGAACTCAATAGCCCTGAAAATAACATAACTTGTGAGTTCAATAAGTATCACTCATCTTTTGTCAATTGAAACCATAGATTAAAACCGACGCCGAAATTTATGCAGTACAGTAGACTTCTCCTCTGTAAAACTGAAAATGTTCACAATGTACGAACATACGAGGTTTAAAAATCGGTATGTTTTGGCACTGTGTACAGGTTACGCCAGTGTGATATGAGAGTCCACCAGGCTGAATAATTCATACGCATTTAAGGTAAATAAGAAACCAGAATCCTCTTTTACAAAATAATTTCGGACTGGAATAGTTTGTCCTAATCCTTTTCTCAGGGCCAAAATCTTTCACCACTTCATTTTCAAACTCTGTATTAGACATTTAGAAATAAAACGCTAGCAACAGTTATGTAAAAGGACAATGAAGGACATTATGACATATATGACACATATGACCTGCCCATCCCGTCCCCTTAGTTTGGATAATCTATGAGTTTAATGTTTGTCATATCTAAATTAGCTTTGTTTATTTATCCCATATTAATTACTCAGTTTAATGCTAAAGTATCGTTTTTGGAGCTCGCGAGCCCGTTGTTGTTGCGGTGCGGGAAAGGGAACCATCTGCTCATATGTTCAGCAGAGACAGTCCTTGCGGAGTCATTGAAGAGTGGCGTTGGAAAAGGACGCGGAAGCAATAGTACGGCGTAGATAAGCATGGAGGAAGACCACTGGATCGCTGGGATAAGGATATACGTCGAGTTACAGGCGTGAACTGGAAGAGGGTGGCTCAAGATCGATCAGCATGGAGAGAACTACAACAAAACTATGTAGAGTTAAATTACAATATATAACTCATTAGACTTAAAGAGGCTACATCCTGAAAAAAGGATCGATATAGTTGCAACAATAATAATAATAAATAAAGATAAGCATGTGGGGGGCTGAGCATAGCTCTCCCTGCATTAATGGTGTTTGTTAGTTGATTCGAAGAAATGGTTTCATCAAAGTACTTCTGTGTTTTTTATTTGATTTGCAAGTCATTGAACAAATGGAATTAAGTCGACTTACGTATTATTGTCATTGTAACAATAGTACCCTTCATTGAAAGTGAGATTTAGAGCTGTAATTAAAAGAATAAAAATACAATGTGGCTACCACTGTCAGGATTAATTGAAAAGGTAACTAGTAAAGTTACAACATTTAATTATTATCCATGAATCACATCCACGAATTCACCTAAAATTAAAATCATATAACGACTGACTATCAAGTGTATTGATGTATCTATACTTAATTTCCGTTTTTTGAACTCCAATCTAGATTCCAATAAAATATATCGCTTAAGGGTGAATAATTTAATTGTTTCAATTAATAATTAATATTTGAATTAATTGATTAAAGATTTACATTCAAGAATATCACAGTGAAGAAGTAATAATTAATCAAACTGGATGATGAACGTTGTTTATGCATTAAACCTGGTACTACATACTTTTATAACAGGATTTTATTACTGTGCGACTTGAATGTTGCATTGCAAAGGTTTTTTAATACCATTAACATTAGCAATAAAATATAAGCTGTTAATTGTCATTACTGAATACAGATGGTTACTATCAAATAACCCAAACTTAAAACATTGAATCATTAATAACCGAAATTTTTTAAGTAAACTCCCTTTTACAAGTTTCTTAATACTACCCGCAAATTTCAACAGCAAATTATGAACTGAACACCAGACCATCCTGTATGTTTATATGGTTCGAATACTTGCGTCTTAATATTACCATTCGTTTAACATTCTTATTCAGTGCTGCTGATGCTGTACCATGGCGTTGTGAGCAATGCATCGTCCTTTGCGGAGGCGCCTACAAGTCGCGTGGCAGTTTCTTCCCCAACAGCATATCAAGACTTTCTTTGAGTCTAGAGATTTTGATTGCATCACATGGCGGCATCACAACGTACTGAATTTTTACGGTCAAGGAGCATATACAATTCGGTAATTCTCATCATTTGTGTATTGTCTCTAAATAAATTTCATTGTCATCACATGTTTCCTTCTTGATGTTGCAATTCTCACAAACAGTAGATCCGAGTTTTAACAAAGAAACTTGCTTATTTTCATAGGCGTAACTTTCAGTGCTTAGCTATAGTACACAATATCAGGTATGATCAGGAATTTAATTTGGTGGACTACGCCAAAGAGGAAGCCAATGAAACGAAGATTTCTCTGATAAAACTTCACCGATAGGATTATAACTCATATATTAAGCAAATTACATTGCGATGTAACACAAATAATACAGAAAATTTTGCTAAACATCTATTCTTATAAAACGCTAATCTTGGCAACTGATTCTGTCACGCGATGACGTCATACTATGACTTTACGTAGCAGCCTTCCCTGTTGGATTAAAAACGGCCAGAAATATTATTTGAAATTTTACCTAATTTCGAACAGTTCCATTTAGTTAAGTATCCGCAAACAAATGAGCCAGTTGCTTTTTCTTGATGAACATTCGTACGTTGTAGATTTTTCTTATACCCTTTATACAGGGATAACGTTGTTACAGTAAGCTAAGAAACATCTAAATTACATAATTTTTAAGGTTATGAAAAAAATGAAGTGCGAAAATAATTCGTTAAGCACGCCATTCTTGACGGGCTTACAAGATATTTATTTTCGCTAAAGATATTTTGAGTCACTGTTACAGTATATTCGAAGAAAAGAATTGCCTAAACCTGAAATAAAAGTATGTATCCTGTTTAAATGGATATATTAATTATTAGTTGCTTTTTATACTGATGTCACTATATCTAACACGTGTAAGTGAATCGAATTTAAATCGCAATACTCTAATAACAAAAGCTATGATTTTTGAACGGCAATAGTAGTGGAAATTGTGGTAATGTAGAAATGCAGACAGGACCAGTTTGACAACTGACATTTGTTTACACAACAGTTCACGATGAATTTAGTATTATTAGTAATTTAAGTTGCTTTCATAAGCACCGAGTTACTGAAGTTACTAATGGAAGTAGTTCCACATTTATCGAACTGAATGAGGCCTGAATCAGGAATAAAACCAATATCACACGCTATAACATAATGTTTTTGTATTCCTAATTTATTTTTATTTTCATTGGCTCCATAATTTTGACATCAGTAATTCAGTAGAAGTTTCAACTGTAGTGTAAACTACAGCCGAAATATGTAAAACATTATAAAATCTATGCTATGATCATTACATCAGAACAATTCTATTTATTTAGGCAACCGGAAAGAAAAAGAATTTCCAGAACATTCTTTTCACCCGCTCTAGTTTCTTTAATAAAATAATATTTGACAGTTACTTATATTAATTTATTTAAAACACTAATTTTTAATATCAATCACCGGTATGACGTGGCTGATAGCTAACATCAACTCAACAGCGTCAAAAACAATTCTAGACTTAGTCAAGGTGGAAGGCTGGCAAATTCCCTCCATCTTATTCCTGAGCTTCGCATAACAACTCTTAGCGTCAATTTTGAATTTTTTTACTATCTTTCAGCTCATTACAAAGGAAAGCAATGAAAATTGACTAACAAAACAGCACATACTGATAGCTTATGTCATCGAGCAAAATATATGATACGTTTAATTCAGATTAGTAATACAGTTTGCGCTTAGAGGAGGAGATTCAAGAAAAAATAAAACAGAACTGCTCCTTTATTTTTCCCCCCTACATTGAAAAGATTTCTTTTATTGTTTATCTCTGCATTAACAGCACAAATCTTAAATTCCAAATGGACGAAGTCGGCGCCTACGTAGTACATAGTAAATTTGTAATTAGGCTCTACTGTTTGACGATTTGAAGAAACATTGTACGAGACTCGTTGTCTTGTGCATGACGTTTTATTGAACAATCTATTTTCTGCAGTGGCAAGGTATTATTCTGCTTGACTTTTGTCATATTTGATTTAGAAGTGCATTCTGGACAGCGAGAGAGTGGAACAGAATGTGACGTCGGCTGTAGTAGGTCACGGCTGACTCGACGGCGTAGCGGCCAGACGCTCATTAACCCCGGAGAGGCTGGGGCCTCAAGGTAACAGCATGTTGCCTTCACTCGCGTCTCGGCCTGCTTACAGAGGGCGAAATATTAGGAGAGCAGCCACAGACGCCGTCTACGCGCGCCAAATTAACGGCCTCATTGCCCGGGGAGAAGCGCATCCCAGCACACAAGACACACGCCGCGTCTTCGGCAACTTTCAACTTGCTACAAACAGAATGGCAAAACACATTATATATACTGTCTAGAGCGAAGTGTCAAAAGGATTTTTAAAGACCGGATGACTTTCTTATTCCGTAGCCGTTCTTTGTGTGAAACTTTTCTTTCTTTTCTGTTTTTTTTCATTTTATATTTTTGTATTTGTTTTGCTTGTAAAACACAATTTCTTTGTATGCTAACCTCTAGTTACTAAGACGGCTTCACCTTTCCGAGTGTATGAGTGATTCTATGCTAATTTAATTAGTGATACTACTGAAGAATATATCGCTATAACAACTGGTAGTTATAAATGTAGGTCTACTTCCTAGCACTGACTTCGATACTCACCCACATTTTGCACATTAATCCGCCCGTCCACAAACATACTCACCCACTCTCCAATGTTAATATCACTCATAGTGTTAACACAGTACACTTCACCAAACTGACGCTGAATTTACACTTAACACCGTACACTTCATCAATCGGACGGTGAATTTACGCTGCTGCTAGGTTTCTTGAACTCAAGAATCTAAATACAAAACATATCCCACAATAGAAGGTTGAATAAATTTTGGTAAACAGTATAAATTTTTATAGTTCAGCACAGAGACAGTCGAAATTGCTAGAAATGGCGTCTGGACGCGCACGAAGCATGCTGGGAGCAGACGCGCATACGCACAGTAGCAATCGCTCGTCATTCTCTCTCTCATTAACAATAATTTAAAATAACCCTTAATTGCCTTAAAACGGTGCTCTCATACAAGCTACATTTTTCTGGAACTGTTAAATCACGCGGTAAATTTTGTTATTTGTTCTGTGTTCACTATAGAATAGCTCAAGTAATTTTAATTTCTTCAGGAAAGTATAGGTGAATCAGTTGAAAATCAGTTCTGCAACGTCGTGAACGTAATTTCCTCGGGTTTTTTTTTTTTTTTTTTTTTTTTTTTTAACTGCTTTGCGTCCTCAACAGAGACGGGAAAGGATGGGGACAAGGAACGGGAAGGAATTCGGCCATGGTCTTTTTAAGGAAGCATCCCAGCATTGCCTCGAGTGATTTGGGAATATCCTCGAAACGGTCGCTTTGTTGGAAGAAGTATATCATCAAGATCTAACTGAAAATATAATATACTTTGACCATCGGGTCACAAATTCATTGATATTGTGATTCCTTTGGTTTAAATTTATGTTCAGGTAACAGCAAAATAGAATCAAGTAAGGAATGAATGGAGCAGGGTAACCATTGCAAACATTTTTTCGGGCAAGAAAGACAAAATGAAGTGTAAACATTGTGCGCGTGACAAGTGAAAACACGACTGCGTTCACAGTTCTCTACTGTCAAACATAGTGTTAGTTCGTGTCGTGACAGTCCTCTACACTTAGTTGTCCGTCTACACTCGCCTGCTTCATTTTTTCCCAGGGGAAATTTATGGCCCTGTTGTATTTGGATATACGTTGTCACCTCATCAAGTACGCTACAATATCTCGACGTCTAATTACCATGATTGTAAGATTCGTAAAATAAATTCATCTCAAACATCAACAGTAAATTTGCCACATAATTTAGTTTTTTTCCTTTCAAATTTTAAATTTCTTCAATTTTTGCGATCCTTTAAATCAGATTACAGCAGTTGCGGTATTACATCTATCTGCGGCAGTTGTATGAAAACGCTAATCCACGTAGTAATAAAGACAATACTTTCTAACAAAATTTATGAGGTATGCGTTATCATGCAATTAGAGTTTGGTTGTTTTTATTTGATTTTTAAATGTTTCAAGCTTTAAAGTAAAATATCCCTTCGATAAATACACTAGATAATTTTCTTTGGTGTTGGCCCCTACGGGACACAGAAACTGTATTTTAAGTGAAACATCTACTCCATTGTGATACAGAAAATAGATAATTAAGAAAATAAAATGAAGTAATTTCTTAGAACTGTTGCTTGTCTGTCTATATTAGTTATATACATATAATTGGTTTTGACTATGCATATCTTAGTCAGTTCTGGTTCACATGTTTTGAAAGTGAAACAGTTTCTACAACAGTATCTTCTATACCTTAAATCATTGATCACTGACCATTCTTATGATCGGAAGGTCCGTCCCCGTGGAACGAGTCCGGGATAAGCTGCTGCGGGTGAACTGGCTGCTAGCTAGAGTAGGAGCCAAGACATCGATGGACTTGCAGGCAGTGTTTGGCCAGAGAGTAATTGAGTTCGAAGGGCACTCCGCGAGCGCCCTCCAAAGGGCAATTATCTTAGAAGGGTCCACACTGACACATCAATCCCGCCTGTTCTCCTTGACAAAGGTGTCTCCCAGCAGACCACCAAACACAAAACTGGCACATAAAATGCTTCAATGGTAATTGGCAGCTACTCATAACGTCATTGTTGATCGTCTAATTTATTTAGAATAGTTCAGAACAACTTTATGTTGCAACTACCAAATAATTACCATTATTTCTTGAATTGTTGATCTATCTTTTCCAATTCAAAGTTTAATTTATTATCAATATTTCGAACTATCGATGTGAAATTTCAGATAAACATTTAATTTAAAGTAAGTACTTGACATAATAATAAAGATAAAAAGATAGAATAAGTATTTTAAATCTTAGGCTTCCCATCTAAATACCAATTGCACCATATACTACAAGTAAAACTTTTGTAGAGATTCCATTACAAACGTATGTCTTGTCTCCACAAGAGTAAAGCCAACGAAATAAAAACAATAGTCGATTATTGTATAATCGCAACAAATATTAACCATCAAATATATCTTACAGTTGCTTGTAATACGTATTTAGTGAGTTAACTGATTACTTTATAGTTAATGGAATAGTTGAGTTTTTCCCAAACTACGATTCTCAAGTTGGTGTGTAGCAAGGGTCGTTTGGAATTTAGTTTGTCATTCTTCTCAGAATTCGATCCAGTTGAAAACGTATTCGCTTCATACAATTATTTAACTTAGTTGTTTCATTTAACATATTTCCAGTTGCTATGAGAATAATTAGAAAAAATACACAAATGATAAGCACTGGGTTATTGCTTATATGTATCATAATATGTCGGAAAAGTATCCAATTTTTTACAAAACACGTATTTAGTCATCATTCTGGAAACGGCCATTTTGTCCGTATTTGTATTTGAAATTCCATAATCGACTGAGTGTCTCTAATTCCAGTCAATTTCAGGCAATAAAATGTTCACTAATGAGTTATGCGGCAAATTTTACATCGCACTGTTAATTTTGATTTGACTAAGATTTCAGCATCTGGAATTCTCTGCAGAAAATTGATACTGATTAGTATGATGTACTAATGAGCAATTCTGGATTAACTATGATTCATATTGTATACTATATGACTACGGGAGTTTTGTTTGAGACTATCTAAGCTAGGTGTAGTATTCACCAGAAGTAGTGAATATGGGAAATAGATTTGAAAACTGGATTAAAACAGAAGATATGTAATCGAACGAACGTTTTCCTGACAATACCTAAATCAGTTTTACAATAAATATTGAGACAGTTATCCGCACTAATTCGACAGCATATATTAGTACCTCATAAAATGCAATAAATTAAATAAAGTAAAGTAAATGTTTACTGCTATTCTGTAAACTTTATCTTACTGCTGCATAAATAACAAAAAAATTTCAATGCACTACTTGAATAGAGTTATTAAGCAAAATTCTATGTATAAACTACAAGTTAAACCTTGAATTTATAAATTACATCTTGAAACAGTCATCATAAACCTAAAATAACATTCGAAGCTCTCATTGCATTATTTTTATAGTTGCTATGCCCTACATTTATGTTATAATTAAATCACAAGGAAATTGATTGGACAGAAGTATTGAGTAAAACTTGAATTGAAAAAGCCTGAGTTAATAGTCTTGAAATAAAAAAATAAAAAAAATGCGAATATCTAGTATGACTGCCTGCGGGAGTAGTTTATATTATATGCGAGAGAAGATGGAGAAACGAAGATCGAGGAGATCAACAGTAGGCTACTTGGATATCATTTGATACTCGCTACTGTATTTGTACTCCCTCACTGTACTTTATCTGCCATGTCGTAAATGGGGAAAATGAATAAAGAGCTACACTATTCTACAAGAAGAGCACTACTTTCATCTCAATATCGATTATATATTTCATCATGTAATTATAGTATAAGCATTGTTAAAGTACTCGTAACCTCAAGCATAATACTAAGCTATTTTCATAAAGTATTTATACATTCATTTCTCATCGTTTACAGTTAGCACAAGTTATAATGAAGTAATAGAAAGCTATTATCAGTTACCTTTCCCAAAAACATTCTAACATTGCTTGAAACCACAAGTGTGACACAGTAATTGTTAAATAAAACATTTGATAATATTAGCAACAAAATAGAACGTATGTTTATTTGCTTACAACCAGTCAAATGGAACTAGTAGTGTCAGATTAGTAACAGTATTTTCAAAACATTATTCTAACAAATACAAAATTTAATTTCTTCATAACAGATTTCCACAACATTTTCACAATAATAAATTTGGAGGAATGTAAATTAGCATTCATATCTTTCACCACTCACAATCGGTTAACGGAGCCAATCTTTATTCTATGTAACTTTCTTTTTTTTTTTTTCACTGCAATGATTTTACTTACGTTGAGCTCTATCGCCTAGTATTAATTGTCACTGGCGCTAGGGGGGATGTTTTAGAATTAACAATGACTTAATGTCGGCATTAAGTTGATATACAACTCCTATATAAGAAGCATCAATGAAGTCATAAATTTAACCAAAACAAACATTTTGTTTATCGTTTAACAATTTAAAAAAAAAATTATTGATGGTGTATGTCCTCCTGCTGAATATATTTTTTTAAATTTATTTCACTGTTTTAAATATTAATTTTTGTTGTTGTTTCAGCCAGACAAATGACAAGAAACGTATTTTAAACTTAACATTCTGTGAAGTTGAATTGCTTCTGGAGAGCTTCGTTGAAGCAGGCTAATTAATGTGAACACTGTACAATTCAAATGGAGGTTATACATACTTTTTAACTAAAATTGAAAAATTGTTTACATTATCACTATTTCAAACTAATTTCTTTATATAATTTAAACAATTTTTTCTTTCAATTAAAACCGTTTTTGTTTTTTACTGTGTAGTAACCATGAATAATATTCAAAAAATAATGTGTTAGATAAAAGTTATAGAGCTCTTGCGGTTTCATCCTAGTTACTTGAAACTAGCTGGAATATGTGATTACGGAGCTCTTATTCATATTAATGAACAACATTTTCCTTCAAATCAGAACCCGACAACGCAGAAAAGCGAATACAGCTCAATAAACAGAATTTGCCCCACATATTGAGTTGTCAGTAGATTCCACCATATGACTATGGGCAGTATATTCATTAAGATGTAGCGCTATTTTGTATCTCCCTTATCACTGTAGATAATCTGCTACGCATTTGTTACCGATAAAGATAAAAGAATGACTGAGAAAATGTCAGCGAAATGTTCCAAAAAACTATATTTCAGGCCTTAAATCTTCTGACATTTCAGCATAGTTTTCCGCAATTTTGGCAGTGCAGATTATCTTTTTTAATAAAGAATTACCTCCCAGTTCATAATGCCGTTCTTTTAGGCAGTTGCTCAACAGAATGATAACTCTTATTTTCCAGTACATCTGTGACTAACACATGTCCGTGCTGTATGAACAGGGATTTACCAAGTTGCTTGATACGATCTAGTCTTCGCGGGGTTTTCGTTTGGGTGGTATTATAAATGCACAACTTTTGGAAGACGTGATATGTCGTGTTCATAAGACATCTAAGCTGTTCGAAAAAAAGAATACGTTGTGTTTTTATACCAGCTATAGACTTGAAAGCCACAAAGACTTCATCGCAGGTGTCCGGGAGTTGTAATTTTCTAGAATGATCACTCCATAATTGGCGCGCATATAGCAATCGTTTGAGCGTGCCTGACAACCTGTAACTCTACCTTAACTGAGCAGCGGTCCGCCCTGGTGATGCCCTTACGTACCTTCTGCCCTCGAATTTTCTAGAGCTAAAAGATCTCCGAAAGAGAAAACCCGTACAGACACAATCTTTTATAATCTTCTGAAAGTCTCAAGTTATTCTTTACTCCTCCCTATCTTGCCCTCAAAATCCTCTCTCCTCCTCTTATCCCTCACCCTCTCCTCTCTGCCTTGTGAAGTTCCCTGGCTTCTCCGCCGAATACCAGTGCTCGGGCCTACACGGCACATGCCCCTCTTTGTGCAGAGCTGGTAATCAAAGATACCTACAACTCAAGTAGCGCAGTGCCTCCAAGATTTTCCTAATCCTCTGTAAGGCATTACAACGATTTTATAAAAGTGTATCGAAATTGAAAGATGAAAGTATATAAAGCACTAATGGGCAAACAAATATAGCGACGAAACCCAAGATGCTGAAATTCACTGCTAAGTGAATACGAATGCTATTAATGTTAGGAGTTAGATTAAATATTTCAAACGCTGTTAGACGAATTAATCCTTAAGTAACCTCTCAGCAATGGACTTCAAACAGTCGTCTCTAAACACAACACAGAGAGGATTAATGACACTGTCGAAAAATTGAGAATGGGTTTCAAGCAAAATTGGCACTACAGTACTGGAAATTATCGCAAATTTAGCGTATGATAAAGTTAATTGACCGAGAACCACAAAGCTCAGAGAATATCCGTCACGTATAATTGCAGAATTCATGGACAAAAAGTAGGAAGAAAAGAAAGCACAGTGGGCTTCTAAAGTTATGAACACAGACTTCTGCGAATAAACTGTGAGTATTCTTTTTTAAATTATGAAACCAGTGCAAGTAAATGTGTCATATATGTAGATATGCGCAATACAAGCTTCGTAGTTCATTGCGAAGTCTCGAAAGAATACTACCCTGTAACACAATAAACGCCGGCTTTCATTCAGCTCGTTTCACGGGGGAGAAAATCAATGGGAAACTCTTCCCCGCCCTTTCTATAGTCCTCCAGATACAGCACCCTCCGACTTTTTTTTTTTTTTTAAGCGATAGGTGAAAAGCTAACGCTATGAGAGAATGAAAGAACTGCAAAAGAAGTATGTAAGTGTCTTCGGGCAGGTTGAGAGGGAAGTCTGCTGTGAAAGAATTTTTTGACTTGTCATAACCGGGGAGAAGTGTGTGATAAGACATACAGATTGTTAGAAATTGTATAAAAGTCAGAACATTCATTGCTTTTATTAATCTTAGTAAATTCGATTTTTTTTTTTTTTTTGCTCCAAAATTAATCTCACTATTTCAAATGCTTTTAGAAAGATATGAATTTTATAAGTTTTCCAAAAAGACCAAAGTATAGATAAAGTATCATTATATTACAAAACTCGCTTCTCGAGATTAAAATGATATTCACGTCTTTTGGGCTTGGAAACGTTTTTTACTGCTGCGGGAATTGTTTGATTGTCTGTGCCTACGTTACTGAATTTTCCTAGATTGGAGGTAGAATATCAATTAACATAATGACATAAACTCTTGTTTACTCATCTACATGGCCTTAGAACCACGATCTGCAGTGTGTACCTGTTTAGAAGGCCAATTATTTAGTCTTAAATATTTCAGTAGTTCAGTGAATAAAAATTATTATCAGTGTATTTTTTTACCTTTGTAGATCGAATAATAACTATCTGCCTTCTGTTAAATTTGACATTCCATACAGGTATTAATGATATTTTTTCATAAAAGAAAGAAAGTAAGTATGCCACAGTTCTCAATAATTCTACAAACAGAAGTTATGGGTTCTTTTCTGTGTTTGGAAATAGAAATAATGTTGTGTAATTGTTTTAATTTTTATTTTATAAGTTTCTTCTCTTTTATTTTCTAATTTATAAATTAATTTCTATGCGGTTTAATGTTGATATCTGTAATGTAGCTTTGTTTAACATTTACAACTTGGGATATAGACTGTGTGGAAGTTAGCCATGGTGATTTAGTGTACTGTAACACACGCTGGCTATTTGTTCTCAAACATTTTAGTGGAATGCATAAGAAATAACACTTGGAAATTTCGATTTAGTTTCTCATACGGAAATGCAGCTAAAATAATTCAAAAATGGTTTTTCTTTTTACTCAGCTGACAAATGGAATAGAAGAATCACTGGATTGTGGTAATCGCCTCACACTTTCACTTACCCGCCTCCAATCCAAGTCTTACACAATCACCAGTCACTCCAGCTCTGAATTTTACTCATACGTGGGTAAAATCAAGGGACTGCAAGCGGAGTATAATGGAAATCTGAGCCACCGTATTGTTCGTTGCTAAATCGATACGTGCGATACAAAAGGAGATCTCCCGAATTCAGGTATTTAAATAGAACCAGATAACGCTTCGCGGAGCACTCCATAAAAACTTCGCATGTTTCTGAAAGGGATGAACGGTGATAAGCAATGTACCCGTCACTATAAACAGAAAAATTCTTATTAATTTAGCGGAAATTGGAGACGTTCCACCAGAGATTATGGAAAAACTACCTAAAACCGTAATCTTGACGGGTGGTATATTACGTCTTGATTTGCATCTGGCCCTGCACACAGAATGGATACGCTTTCACACCCACTGTCAAATTGGTAAGTTTTCTTATCGAAACATTCCGAATTATCTTTTTACTGTATTTCTAAGCATACCAATGAAAACTTGCCAATCCTATGGACGTTCGATCCTTAGTACGCACATTCAGATTATGATTTTCCACGGTTTCTCTAAATCACTCGAGTTGAATACCGGGATGTTTCCTACGTAAGGCCATGGTCATATTCCTTCCCGTTCCATGTTCTCAGTCCTTTCCGGGTACTAATGACCCACGACATGGGCAAGCCAAAATTTAAAATTGTATCCAAAAACAATTTCCTGGGACTACTGATCGACGTGCGAAGGCATGACACTAATTGTAGGAGATAGTTTTACAACGTTCGCTCTTACAACAAACAGCATGGGAAAGTTAGGTGACTTTAGCGCTTGGTACCATCAATTTGTATCTAACAAATTTTTCTCTTATTTCTCGAAATAGTGGCTGGTAGTCTGTGGCACTGCTTTTCTGATAGACTGAAATATGGAAGCAAGCCAGCAGTTGAATAGGATGCGTCATTACCCGGCCAATGTCCAGTTTAGAGATTTATGAGTTTAAATTTTGACAACCCAAAAATTTGATATCAATTTCTATGCTGTATCAGAAATGATACAGGCAAATGATTATTATGTCAAATCGGCTAAAAAATTATATGAACAAAAACATAGTAAGGCAACACGTATTAGCATAAAGGATGTACGGAACTAACAGGTATTACAACAGTCGCTTTCTCCCTCAGGAGGGAATCCAGTCCCGCTGATGGTTAAAATCTCGCGAAGATAAAAGACGGAGTATACAGAACTAACACAATGTCGTCCGCCAGCCAAATTAAAACTCCTTTAAGGACTCAGCATTGTGAGTGCGCATTTTTATCTTGCCATATCAAATTAAGTAGAAGGAATTTAATACCGAACCGATTCCTACCACAGTTTGGGAAACGTCGGATCTGAAATGAAATTATTTCCTTCGAATAGGATTGCTAGTACAGTAAATATCAACAAGGACAGTATTTAACACTTCACTCAATTCCACACGCAAATAAAATAACGAGGCTTTCTGGAATATATTATGTATATAAGTCTCAAACGAATATTCGAAGAGCGAATATTGAAAAAATATAAAGAGTGTAAGCAAAGTGAAAAATAAATACGGCGAAATTTATTCTTGTATATGAGTAATAATAAATTTTCTAATCAGTGCAAACAATTAAAAAATTAAAAATAAGGGATACAAAAGCGTTTCGGGATAACATTGTGTTAAAACGAACACTATATAATTACAACTTGTAGAGGACATGCATCAGGTCAGCTTACAATTGCAAGAAAACATAAAATTATATTTCATCATTTGTAATAAATTTCATGAATATTAGATTTTAAATAAACTTTGTGACACGAATAAACCTGGAGTGGATCCCTTACGTCAAGGAGAAAAACCTTTATTATAATGTACACAAACAAGATGATGGATGACTGGAATGGTAACAGCTAGGGAAGAGTTGCTAAAGTTATTACATAAATAGTTTACCTTAAAGTTTGAGCAGAGGCGGCCTTAGGGGGTGGCGAGCAGGGCAATTGCCCGGGGCCTCGCTCTTGCAGGGGCCTCGCGCAACTACCCAAGTAGGAGAAAAAAAAATATATATATAGTTAAAACTTTTGCCTAAATAAAAATTTATCATTTAGATATATTCAGTGTCACATTCGTATAAAAAGTAAGACTTCCGAACTTCCTCCACACACTTCTTTACCAGGGGCGTAGCTACTATGGGGCTAGGCGGTGCAGTGCACCGGGGCCCTCACGCTCAGGGGGCCCCCAAGCATACCTCAAGGGGCCCCAAAGCGCAACTCTAGGGGCCCTCAAGCGCAGTTTAGAGGGCCCACGAGCCTTCACGGCAAACTGGCGACCTGTTTTTTTTAGCTCTACCGTCGTCTAAGGGGCCCCTGATAACACAGGAGCCCCTCACTAAGGGCCCTCGCTGCTCAGTGGGGCCCCAACCATTGCTCAGGGGCCCCCAAAGAACAATTCAAGGGCCCCCATCCTCAGTTCAGGGGGCCCTACCAGCACACAAAGCAAGAAAAAGGTCGCCCGTCTGGCCTGAGGGCCCAAAATAAATTTTTTGCACCGGGGCCCTTGTTGACCTAGCTACGCCACTGTTCTTTACATCTACCAGCATGGCACCGGACCACACCACAAAACCAAATTAATAACGGTGGAATATCGACCGATTGTCGGACCACACGCGGTGTCGTTTGAACTAACTTCAATCGAGTGAGCGCCAACAATAAGAAACGTGTCGTTGCGGTGGCGGCGCTGACCAGTATCGGTTTAGTGTGGCCCGACCTGTAATCGTTTGTGCGGCACATATGTTTCAGTGAATCTTACGTTATTAGCAGTACATATAGGAAAGAGTGAATTGTTAAAAAAACATACCTAACACAGTTTGTAAATTATTTCTGAAATAGTTTTATGTGTTAAACAAAATTTGTGAAATGAGTTCGCGTCATCGTGATGCCGGAAGAAAATTTGAGTCGGGTAGTACAAAAAGGAAACGAGCTACTAAAAGAAAACAGGTAGAAGAAAATCTACGTGGGTGTTTATATAAATACCAGTGGCGTAGCTAGGTCAACAAGGGCCCCGGTGCAAAAAATTTATATTGGGCCCTCAGGCCAGACGGGCGACCTTTTTTTTTGCTTCGTGTGCTGGTAGGGGCCCCCTGAACTGAGGATGAGGGCCCTTGAATTGTTCTTTAGGGGCCCCTGAGCAGTGTTTGGGCCCCCCTGAGCACAGTGTTCTCAGGGCCCCCTTAGACGACGGTAGAGCTAAAAAAAAAAAGGTCGCCAGTTTGCCGTGAAGGCTCGTGGGCCCTCTAAACTGCGCTTGAGGGCCCCTAGAGGTGCGCTTAGGGGCCCCTTGAGGTATGCTTGGGGACCCCCTGAGCGTGAGGGCCCCGGTGCACTGCACCGCCTAGCCCCATTGTAGCTACGCCCCTGATAAATACATAAAAAGTGACGGTCAAGAAACCTCAAAAATTCTCCATTGATGGAAAGTGACGTATTATTGCACTCTAATCCAGCTGAAATTATTCCATCAACATCGTCATGGGTGCCACTGCCACCACGTAATAATAACAAGGAAAACGAGTCAACATCATTGTCTCCTACATCGCCGCCGCAGTCAGCACTATCCAGCCAAGAATGCGTATCTGAGCCTATGTCTACGACCATCACTGCCGGAATTGAAAATCTGAATCCTCAAAACGACCCACGTTTGTGGCCCTTAACAATTAGTGATGTAGACCGAACTGAGATTGTACTAAAGGTCCAATCCGGGTTAAACTTGATTTTTTCCCAGTAGATCATAATGGAAGGCGATTCAGCGAATATCATTACAGTAAAATATTAGCTAATGGTGAAAAGATTGACAGGCGCTGGATGATTTTACACAGACAAAGGATGCCGTTTACTGCTTTCCCTGTCGATTGTTCGGAACAGAAAATACGAGAATTGGATCCAATAAAGGGGTGTGTGATTGGAAACACTTGGGTGATTACGTAAAGTCTCATGAATCTAGCCGACAGCACAAAGATTGAAATGGTTAAATTTAGAGAACGGATTAAAAAGTTGTGCCACTATTGACTCTTTAGCCCAGACTCAGATAGAACAAGAAAGGCAGCGTTGGAGAGATATTTTAGAAAGACTGCTTGCAACTGTAAATTTTTTAGCATCTCATAATTTGGCGTTCAGAGGTCATAAAGATAAATTATCCGACTCAGATTCGAGTGAAACTAGCGGCAACTTTATAGATTTAGTAAAGTTAATAGCTAGATTTGAGCCAACGTTGCGACTTCACCTGAAGCAAGTAACAGACAAGACTATTAATGACCACTATCTTGGTAAAAATATTCAAAATGAGCTGATACAATTAATGGCAAGTCACGTGAAGACTAAAATTGTTGACAAAATAATAAAGAATAAATATTTCTCGATTATTCTTGATTGTACCCGTGACGTTTCTCGAGTTGAGCAAATGTCAATTATTATAAAAAATTTTAATTCAAATACAGCTGACATTGAAGAACATTTTATTGGCTTCTTAGCCGTTGAAAAAACCACAGCTGAGAGTTTGACTAATCATATAATCACAGAGCTAGAACAGCTGGGTATATCATTGCAAAACTGCCGAGGCCAAGGATATGATAATGGAGCCAATATGCGTGGAGAAAAAAGTGGTGTTCAGAAACGTATACTTGAAATTAATCCACTTGCTTATTTTTTACCTTGTGGGAGTCACAGCTGGAATCTCATCCTAGGAGATGCAGCATCGTCTTGTATTCAAGCAAAATGTTTTTTTGGTTTACTACAAAGGCTATACACTCTGTTCGCCGGCTCAAGTCAGAGGTGGACTATTTTAAAAGCACATGTAAAATCCTTATCGCTAAAACCACTTTCTGAAACTAGATGGGAATGCAGGATAGAATCGATGAAGGCCGTTAAATACCAGCTAAGCGATATATGTGATGCTTTGAAGGATTTAGCAGAAAATGCAACAGATTGTCAGTTGGTTAGTGAATGTCATTCTATAGAAAATGAAATAACTAGCTACGAATTTGTAGTTTCTCTCGTCATATAGTATGACATTCTTACAAAGATTAATGTTATAAGTAAAATGTGGCAGAGCGAAAAAATGCATCTTGGTGCGGCTATACAACATCTAGACGCATTTACACATTGGCTTGATGATTATCGGGAAAATGGTTTCCAGTCATCCTTGGTAACAGCAAGAGAAATAGCCGAGGAAAATGATATTGACAGAAAGTTCAAAGTCTTGAGAAGCAGACGTAAAAGAACGAATTTTGATTACGAAGGGCAAGATGAAGTTGTTAAGTTACCTGCGGAAGATATTTTCAAAATAAACTATTTTTATGTCATTGTTGACAATGTGCGAGCAAGCTGCCAACCTAGGCACTTAAACATCATGAGAGCATATTTGGTTTCATGTACAACATAAAAAAATTAGAGGAAATTAGTGATTGTGAACTTCTGAAACAATGCAGTGACTTGCAACTTTCTCTTACAGTAGGAGAAACATCTGACATTGATGGACAAGAATTGTATGAAGAACTGAATATGCTTGTCCGTGTGTATGAAGGAAACTACGACATTCTCTCGGTGCTGAAATACATAATAGAAAAAAATGTAACTGAAGTGTACCCCAATATCGAAGTAGTCCTAAGAATTATTGCCACCATACCTGTTACAGTTGCATCTGCAGAAAGAAGTTTTTCGAGGTTAAAAATCATCAAAACATATTTGAGGAATTCGATGACACAAGATCGGCTTTCAGCCCTTGCTATTCTTTCAATTGAAAATGACGTAGCACTTTCATTAGATTATTGTGCTTTAATTAAAGATTTTAGTCTGAGGAAAAGCCGCAAGCATCATTTTTAGAATGGTGCTTCTCTCATTTAAGGTAGGCCTATTTATGTACTCAATTTATCATGATTAATTATTTGTCTTCTTTATGTTTTCAACTTTTATAAATATTTTAATTTAAGACATTAAAATTCAAAATTTATTTATTTATAACTTTTGCATTTCTCATCAATAAGAAATATCTACTTTTGATTCACATACTTTGCACAAAGGACAAGGGCCTCGCAAAGATCTGGCGCCCGGGGCCTCGCAATGGTTAAGGCCGCCGCTGAGTTTGAGTAAGCTCAATTACATAAAAGTAGTTAGGCTAATAAGGGAAAAGATATTTCCATGTAAACGTCATGTTGAATTTAATGCAAAGTTGCTAAATAAAGTGTTAGTTGGAAAGTTTAATATTGGTTAGCGATCGAGTATCGATCTTCTTTCATGTAAAAACAGGAAGTATCAAAGATTACTGTTATACTAAAAGCTATCTAAAGCATAAAAGATAACAGGATGTATTCGTTTCTTCGGAAAGCAACTAAGGAAGACAACAAATCTAAAAATAAAGTACTTTAGAATCCTATTGGTACACCTTTTGAGATAGTAATCTATGCGTAATTAGATGAATGTAGTGAATATGTAAATATTCAGAGGGAAAAAGTTATAAAGTTGTTTTAAATTTACAGAACGAAATGTTTTATAATATCAAAGATACAATATAATTAAAAACAATGCTTTGGCTATTTCAGTAAGTACTTCACAGATAAAAGTTTTGATTATATTTGTAATACATATTATAAACATATTTAACAAGAGATTTGAATTTTATTATTTATTAAGGCACAATATAAGAAATATATTTTACTAATAAGTCCGAAGACTTTCAAAGCCTTTCATTTATACCTAATTACCGAATTTAAACTCTTAACAATAATTCCTTTTTTAATTTCATTCTTCTAGCTGAAAGCCGGGAGGAGGGTCGCAGAGACCCTTTCCAGCTTAGCTAATCTATGTGGAAGGAAAAAGGATGGCAGTCGGCCGTGGCGTTGTAGAGTCCCAGTCAAGCATTGGCCTGGAATGACTGAGGGAAATACGGAATACCCCAGTCAGGATAGCCGGTCGGGATTTGACCCCCCTCGCCCCGAATGTTAGGTAGGAGGGCGAAAATGTTTCTCTCCTAAATCGGACAATAATAAAGTCTTTTTTTTTTTTTTTAATTTCATTCCTCCAGCTGAACTGGGAGGCGGGCTGCTGGAGAGTCACCGAGACTCTTTTCAGCCTACTAGTCTACGGGGAAGGAACGGGGATGGAAGGTTGGCCGTGGCCTTGTAGGGAACCATCCCAGCATTCGCCTAGAGTGGTTGAGGAAAACCACGGAAAACCTCAACCAGGAGGGCCGAACGAGGTTTGACCCTCGTCCTCCCGAATGATAGGTAGGAGGCCGAAAACGGCCTCTTCCCATCTCGATGAATAATAAAGTCTGTATTGTTTTGATTATATCCGAAACCATAAGCTTTTCGACTATGAGAAGCAACTTACGTTTCGCTGGCTAAAAATTCTGGCTGTTTGTCTGTTTGGATGAACCGAATCCACACTCAAATTACTGGTATGATTTGATGGTGTTCCAAATAACTTGAAGCCCTTATTCACGGAGGCGAAGCAGGGTATATATCATTTTGATTTGTTGCCGGAAAGCTGAGAATTTTAGCATAAAAGTGTTCACAAATTAGTATTGATTTTTGGCTCAACGCTTCTTCACCCACAAAATCCTGGCATTTAGAAAGATCCTTACTTTACCACTCCACGTGAAAGATCTTGTAAACAGCGGCTAGTTTTATAATAAATCGAGTAATACATATCAGGAATACGTTATTAATAATGAAACATTTATGACTCATGCAATATTGTGCAAATTCGAATCAGACGCATGTAGAATGAATTTAACTTTCACTAAGTATCTTTGATTTAAACATTAAAATAATTGTAATATGTCAATGAAGGGACTACTAAGCGTGTGAATAAAAGGGTAAGTATCCGACAAGTACGGTAGTCAACTACTACTATTATTAAGAGTTATAAATGGAGTCATTTAGACGCATATGAATTTGCTGTTGAAACGATTAAATGTCTGCTAGCTTGGTAGATAAAATGAAAACCTGTCTGCCAGCCTAAATGTTTGTCAGACCAAGGTTGCAAATATACGTTGCAGAATACCTTCAATTCCAGAGATTAAAACCTTGACTAGCGCTCGGGAGTAATTTTGAAAAGCACTTTTACAGATTCGCTTAAGAAACAATCTGCCACAAGTTTTCCAACTTCCTCCATAAAATAATATACGATTCAATAATTATCACAGTAATAAACGTGAAGTTTTACCTACATCACAGCTAGTTCTATGAAATGGAACGGCGCACAATTCATACTGGTCAATGTGTATGAGAGTGTCTGGAGGCGAGTTTGAATTAGGTTATAGTGAGCTTCTGTTATTTACAATTGAGTAATAATTTTAATATCGTGTTTCTCATATCGCAGCCTGAAATACCTTTTACGAGGTTGCCGTTGGTACGACTAATTCCTGTTCGGGGTATGTTGGTATAAGGAAGAGGGGACTGGTCAATTGTTCTGTCCGTTCCGGGATGCCTCCGAAGATTGCTCTGTTACCTGACGCCGAGGAGAGAAGATTATCATCAACATGTGAGCACTTCAAGAATTTGTAGTCCACGTGCAATGTTCTCATGGTTCAGTACTTCGATTATCGACTGTGTTTCGGTCAAGCTAGTGATCTGTTTTCAACAGATGGGGTACATTACGATTAATCAGATTTTCTGACTGATTTTAGCAACCTTATCTAAGCTTATCACACTAATACCAGTGGGATGAAACCTTTCTTGAGGCACATCCACGTGTGTTGATCGATACCTAAGCCAATATTTCGAAATTATCGTGAAGCGGTAATATTATCGTCATAACTCACATCAAACTGCAAGGATGTTTTATCAATTGCACAGTAAATTTCCTATCTCGATTCGCGTTGACGGAATGTGACCGTCACTAAAGTGTTCAAACCAAATATACTTAACAATGTGTTGCGAGAATGCGATATCAGACATTTAAATTGAACGAATGATAAAGAACCAGATTTCATTAAGGATGTTGATTTGTTTTCTCATTTCTTATTGAACTGATGGTGTTTTTAGCATACTACTTGTTCTTATGATGTCTGTCATTCAATTAAAATCATGGTTGGTTTTAAAACCAAAGATTTTGACTGTTAAATAAATTCATTTTCATTAATATTAATTAATTTATACTTAGGCTCGTAAATATTTAATCTTCAAATAATTAACAGCAAAATGTATGAGAAATTCCAACAGTATAAAATCATTCAAACCAACCGACGTGGTATATGAAGGTGTCATATGCTTTTAATTGAAGGAGAATATTCCCAATGTGTTTTCAATCCCGGGGCCGCGGCTGCTAGTCGAGTTGGCTGCAGTTGAATATCGACTGACAACGTCGAAAGAGGGATTGAATGACGCCATAACGCCACATATCGGGTTGCACCAATCAGAGCACGTCACTTGGTGGGACAGGCCGTAAATCGACGAGATTCATGGCTCTCCGTTTTCAACGAATTGTTTGTGCAAGGGAGCCCGTGTTTTCCTGATAACAGCATGATATTAAGATGGGTTTAGATTTCAGTCAGTGGAGGACTACCAAAGACAGATATTTTGTACATTTCTCAAATACTTCAAAGTACTTTCTCAACTCACGTTTTGTAACAAAATAAAGTAAAAAAGAAATTATAATTTTTAAAATATTACTTTTTTTTCATTATTTTGCTGTTAAAAAGCAGTTTTCTCTGATATTAAACATTCCGAATGATTTTTTTTGTAAGAAAAGGGCGCAGCTTGGCCCATACAGCCTTTCAGATGCAAGTGTATTACACTTCTATATCTCTGTAAAGTACCAAAAAACAAATAAATAAAATATATCTGGCCGAAAGGCAATACAGCCAGCTCCTGTATTCTGATTCCCGTTCTGACGTTTAGTACATTGCTTCAACTAAATACAGAGCACACGGAACGGACATAACAATTAAAACAACCTGTGCCCGAGGTAGAACATTAATCGACATCCCTTGCAATGTAAGACAAGCGTGCCAACCCCTACCTATCCAGAGTGGCGAACTTATATTTCAGGTTACGTTTAACAAAATACAGAATCATTTTGTCATCAATCTAATGACAACCGTAGTCCCGGAAATATTTATAAGCATGCTCACTTTTTTGTTCGTATGAATTAGCATAACTTCGATGATGCGCCATGAACGAAATGTTACTACCTGAATTGTGATGAGTCAAATTTTTCTGCTGTATTAACTGACTGTGTATGGTATGAACCATATGCACAAACGCCTCAGTTCCACGGATACTGAATTCACTTCTAAACGTTAAGGAACCGAAGATGCGTGCATCAAGAAGGTTTGCTGCGTAATCAAGTTATTAGTCAACCCAAGATTTGGACACGTTGAAACTATTTAGCACAGGATCTTTCTTACCTCTCTAAAAAATAAGTATACATCCTAGACATTAAGAAACGTACTTAAAAAAACAAAAATTGATAGAAATATATCACTTGTGATAGAATGATGGCAACCGTCCTGTTCTATAACATGTTGGACCAGCAGAGCACTTACCTGCAAGGAAGAGAAGAAACGTACAAATATCTGTACAAGCCCTTTCTTATGCATTTCATACTGACGTATTGCATATGTATCATTTAACAGAGGTGGAATGAAGGGAACTAGCTCATACCGAGCGTGGTGGGTGAACGGTTAAAGTTCTGGCATCGCATTCGGGAGGACACTAGTTCGAATCCCCGTCCGGAAATCCAGATTTGGGTTTTCCATGGTTACCCTAAATCACTCCAAGCGAATGCCGGAATGCTTCCTTCAAAACGGTCATGGCCAAATTCCTATCCGTTGCTTGTCCCCAATTCCATCCCGCCTCTAATGACCTCCACGTCAACGAGGCGTAAAGCCATAAAGCCGGAAACAAGCTCATGAAACTGAAAATAGACTATAATCCAGTGACTTTTGGGTTTTTGCTTTCTATATGCATATTTTACAAACTCTGTTAGAGTTTGATTACTTGAAGTTTCTTCAAGAACATTAACACAATTTGTGAAAAATATTTCGCTTCCGATTAGACAGCTCTTGGGATGACTGAGGTTCTCCCCATTTCAATCATGAATGGTGGAACTAAGCGTCGTCGTCAATTACGATTCAATAGGTAAGAGATCATAGAGATTGGGCCGTGAATCAATGGTAACGTGTCGCCTAGTAGGTTGAGTCACCTATCTTATTACTCCGTCTTCCAGATGAACGGCTGCTCGAAACTTGCACCACGTCACAGACGCAGGCAGATGTGAGTAGTAGTAAGGCATGGGGGACGTTCACCTGAGCATCCATATGATCTGTGCTAAAGACCGAAGGAACCATGACAGCTGCGGAATAGGTAAAAATTATTGAAGAACTACTGCATTCCTTAATTCTTCATGTCTTCTACAATGGCGATGGAATCTTCCAGCAGGGTAACAGTCGGTGCCACAGGGCCATAATTGTGATACAGTTGTTTAAGGAGGAAGAGGAGCCATCATCCAGATATAACATATCTAGGGCGCTATCGGGCGCCAGCACCATGAAACAAGTCACCGGCCTATAATTTAAGGGAAATACGCGAGTTGTGCTAAGAGATATGGTGCCAGATACCTCCGGAAACGTAACAAGGACTTATCTAATGCCTCGCCGAAAAGCTGCTGTTCTGCGTTTAAAAGCTGGACAAACTCGCAATTAAGCAGGTAGTCACAATGTTTTGTTTTATTAGTGTATGTTATAATACGGATTTCAGACCGATTCTTTTTACAAACTTATATGTATAAAAAAAATCATGTATTTTAAACAGTGGCTGCTATAGTAAAAAATCGATGCGAATTCTAAAAATATTAGGAGTTATACATGAATATTGAAACTTTTGTTGAATATTGTTAAAGAACGATAGCTTTCGCACTCCATAATTTATTACGATACACCTTAGATAAGTAAGTGTATTATTTTATTCACGTTAATATACATAGACTTCATCGAATAACTATATTTCTTGTTTGATGTGGTCTGCGTATCAATCCCGCATAGCTCACGATGCTGTGGTAGCATCACGTATCGTGGGTCAGTGATTCAATTACTGCCCTTGGACAGCCTTTCTCATTTAACAATTGTCTACGCCATATGCTGAGTAAATTCCTTTGAAGTTAAGAAAATGAAACAGCTGCACATTTGTCACTGCAAACGTAAATGTAGTTCTCTCAGTAAATGAGAGAGGCTGCAAAGCACTGGAGCAGCAGACAAATGTTCGTGCCAGCGGAGCACCGAGGTATAGTATTAAACTTCTAGCGTGTAATGAATTATCACAAACCAAGTGTAAGTGAGCAACCTGGGAGGACTGCTGGTGTCGTCTATGTGTAAAAGAGGAGACTTCGTGACGTGAACACTGGCGGCCAAGCTTACTGAACTCTACCAGATCCCCCCCCCCTCCCCCAATAAACGGCTTTAAAAGCAGCTTCCAAGTTTGGGAACGTGTTCCGAATTACTTAACATAGATTGGAGTATACCGCGTACCCAAGTACGGAGAATTCTGCGGTATGAAACCTGACCAGATTTTATTGTGATTTCTTTAAAGGAACTTGGGAAATGGTGGAAGAATCTCCAGCCTGCGGCAGCTTCGGACGACAAAATTATTGGACCTTTGTGTTTATTTTTCTCTGTTCCGCAAATCACGGCGCAAGAAATCCCGCCGATGAAGGGCGTTGCAGGAACAATTCTAACGCACGATGTGGAGGCGGTGAAAGTGAGGTTTGAATAAAAATAGATGATTCACTCTTGGATAGACTCTTGGCTGCCAGTTCAAGTAGTGCATTTTCGCAACAAGCTGGACTTACTGTTCCTGGCATTTTCATACTGGAGCGGAGAGTCGGCCCTCAAAACAGCAGTTATCAGCCTTGGTGAGCGTGATCACCTGTCGTCAGGACGTTTGACGGCCTCAAGCTAAGTGTGCAGCCTTGAGGGAAGGGGTAACAAATCCTTAGCCAACTTGAAGTGAATTAAACGGCAAATTCTTCCACCGTGGTACGAAGCTGTTATGCTACTGTTTCTCCCAGTTCTCGACACAGAGGTGAATTCATTTTCTCTAAGATGAACATTGTATATTCACTTACTCGTTTAAAAAATTTTGTTTACCTTAAAATAAACCTATTTGTGATGTTTAATAAATCCATTATCTTCATAATTAATAATAATTTAGTGTGCCCAGAGTCAAAGATCTTGTTTAGTCCATATCTACGTCGCGTGAATTGCTTGTAGGTAATAGTTCATAGTTAACTTTGAGTTTTATTTCACCTTGCTGATTAAATTCGTATGATCAACAAGTCGTCAACCTTCAGCAGGAAACACTTCAAGCGTGAAGATGCAATAATCACTTTTACAAACAAGGAATCCAAACAACCTTATTATGTAACGTTACCAAACTTAAATATGTGTCATCGAAAAGTGAAATGGCTAAAAATGCGATTTTGGACATTTCATGTTAATTATGATTATTTTAGTAAACGCCTTTTTCTAGGTGTCATTATCTTCTCATATCACTCAGTCTTCTATCTCTTCCTATCGTAAGTTAATTTAAACTCAACCATTACAACATAAATCTTCATTTATCTGCTTCATATATTTTAATATTTCTCTTCAACAGCAATTCTTCTGTCGTCAGTAACAAATTAATGAATTAGACATCTCTTAATATGTGATCCACCGACCTGACTGTATTGTCTTTGAGATTCTCGAGAAATTCAATTCGTAGTTTGTGGTCACCTTAATTTTCGGTATCCTCCAACAACAACAACTATCATGTGCTTCAATCTTAATTCTTTTCGATGTTCCTGCATTCTGGCCTTCGCCTCCATAGCGCAATTGCAGATAGTTACTTATAATTAGTAGGTCAATGTCTAAATAACAAAACGTGTCGTTTCTGCTATTTCTAATCTATTTTCAAGACCATTTTTGCTTAGGCTGTCAGCCTGGTTCATCCACGGTAACTACAACTGTGGAAAGTTCGGCGATATTGTATCATGTTTTTATAAACAGCCCTTGGCGCACTGAAATAGAAAAAAAACCATACTTTGAGTCTTTTGTTTGATTATTGATTGATTGCAGGTTGTCTCTAATTATTTTTGGCAAGTTATTTGCCAGAATTTAGAAGAGATACTCTGATAACATTCAAGAATAAAATATCCTAATGTTCTCCAAATAAAAAAAAATAAAAAATCAGTTAATTTCAACTTTTAATTTTTCCTAACACTTTTCATCCCACTTCCTGGGACGTTTACAGTGGTTTATAAATATATCTTCCTTCACAGTGTCAGCATTCAGTTAGCCTCGTTGGTTAGATGTCGATATGTTTTTTTGGGGGGGTTGGGGGTGAAAAGAATTTACGGCTCATCGACGTCATTGTTGCCGGAAGAAAATTTGTAGCAAATAACGTCAAGGTGTTTGATGATAGCATTTTGAAGGAACCATATTGGTATCGTCCTAGAACGAAATCGTGAAAATAAAATCTTGATTCCCTAATCGAATTTTGAACTCGAATCCTTCTGAATGCCTAGCTCAAACTTTAAACGTCACCCTAAAGGTTAGATCAATAACTTTCAAGGTTTCTTCAAATGACCGCATACTATGTATATTTTTCTCAGAATTTGTAATAAGTTCTGTTGATATCATTAAGTTGTATCAAAGCAGTACCCTGAAATCCGTTTCCTACCATAAATTCGTTCCCCCCTTTAACTCTCATTGTAAGTGCTGAAATCTACCGAAGAGCGTAGGAAAAATCTCTCGTACAATCAACGCAGTTAACTGCTGGCAGTGACGCAGTTGCTCTGTTGTATTCGTTTACACTTGAATGTTTCAAAAATATGTTTTGTGAAAGCTTTGTAAAGTGTGAATCAACTGTAAATAGTCATATTGACGTCTCAAAGTATGTCTTCCATTATGTAATGTTTGGTAATTATAGATTACCATTTTAACATTGCGTTCCAATCATCACATACGTGTAGCTGTAGTCGTTTGCTTAGAAGCAGTCACATTTTTACGATAACCAAAGACTAAATCCGTCCCTTTGAGATTCTCCAATCTGTCCGCGGACTGATTTAGGTTCATTGTAATTTTATGCAGAATATATATATATATATATATATTTTTAGAATGACATGAGATAAGGATAATAGAGTTCACAAAGTGTCATCCTATATACCCCATACCTGGCAACAGGAAGTCCCCTTAAAACTATCTAGAAACCTCTATAGAAAAGAAACAAATTGCTGCTGAGTGTCAGAAAAAACATTCGCAATCAAATGCTAAGAGACGACCGATCGTTGAAGATACAGAACATGTGGGGACATCATTTACAAAACTACCAAAAAAGAAAACAAAGAATTATGACGGAAGTTCAAGCACTGCGAGGATGAAACACAAGTTTCACTGATGTCCAACGATGATGGAGAGCGTTTTGCACAAGACAAGTGGGGAGAGAAATGCATGATGGGTTCAAAATGTTTCCCGTGGTGCCAGGAGATAAGCTCATCTTTAAAAAGAAGTAAAAAACATTCTCTACTTTTTTTTTGATGGAAAAATAATTGTATAGCAAAATGTATAAACATGCTGTCATATTAATTAATTTACCATAAGAGATCTTAACACTGTTCTAATCAAATTTTACAAAAAAAAAAAAGAGAATGTGTTGGTAATAAATGGAAAGGGGGGGGGGGGAAAACGGAATAATCAAAATTTGCGTTCTTTCCACAATTCAATATTTTTCCTTAAGAAAGATTTATTTACTAAAAACACACTAACAACACTAATAGGTATTGAGTTCATTAATATTTTTTAATTATTTATAATCCAAAACTATTTTTCAGAATTGACGATTCTGTTTAGGAGGACGGTATAAGGACTTTTCTCCCTAATAACGTGTAACTAACATATAAAGGGATAGCGAAAATAATAATTAAAATTTGGCCATTGAGGGGAATCTATTGTGTTGAATTGTGGAAACAGAGATATTCCAAGAAAATTTTTACTTTTGAATATTGTCGAAATTCGATAAATTTAAGATGTTTTTTTGTAATAAACTGAATGATCGCACGTTAAAATAACAAACTGTTTGAATGTTTCCTGTTACCAACTGAAACAATTTGTTCTGGTTTCTCTCGAAAGTAGAGTTTCAGCGCAACATGCGCATTAGGGAGAAAAAGGTAGGCTGGTAAACATGTTTTGGTCCTTTATATATTCTGTTGTTCAGATACGAGCAATGCCGTATAGAAGAAAATCGAATACCGAGACGGGTGGACATTTCCTGTGAGCCCGGTGCTATCAGATGAGATTAGGGCGGTTTCTTTGGGCAGTCCTCTCCAATTACCATCGTTCGCCGCCGCAGCCGGTTGTTCCAAACCTAATTTTCGGCCGGCCGGCGGGCGGCGAGTTCCGGATTTAGCGCTCATCAACTATTCAGCGGGCGGCCTGGGCGGCCAGCAATACCGGCAGGATCTGCAAATGAAAACCTACCGCCGCAAACTACCGAAACATTTCCCAGCAACGAGTTACGGACGAGTGGGCAATCTTCCTTCCAAAATGAAGATTATCTGTGGATCGTTTGCACCATGCCACGTAACTTCCTATTCTGGCTATCGCTACGCGAATAGGCGCTAAAAAATACTATGTGTTCTTTGTAACAGAGATAACGAAAAGTCTCCTACTCAAATTTTAAATAACTGAATAAAATAATAATGCATGGTCAATCAAAACAGAAGAAGGCTATGCGACCTTTTTTGTTACAATTTTCAGTGCTCTATGCTCTAGAATCATCTTAATGTTATTTTCTTTACTTTCTTTTCACGTTTACAATTACACTAGAACTGAATGAATTTTTCTCAGTTCTGATGTTCATTTTTTCACTATTACTACTTCGTTTTTGCCAGCCCAGCTTGCCATTTACTTGTCCTTTTCTCTTTCCTGTCCTGTATCCTCTATCGCTAATTACTGTATTTTCTTTCTTTCTTTTACGGAAAAGTGAACCTTTCGGATAATTATTTACAGGAATACCATGCGTATTTATACTATCGCTCGTTGAAAATCAACTTTTATACCATTAACGGGTACTGAATATCGAAGACAATGAGGCAGTTAGGTTATGATAAATGACAAACGCACTACTATTATTTATCACATGTATTGATAGCAAGGTTCTCCGTCGAAAGTTATTTTAATCTATACATTTTCATAATTTTTTTACCGAAATACAGGTTTTGTATGTTATTATCTCCTCACTCTTTTATGAAATTGAGAAATCCGTTAAGTACACCGAGCATGGTGGTGTAACGGTTAGCGTTCTGGCGTCGCATTCGGGAGGACGGCTGTTCGAATCCCCGTCCGGGCATCCAGATTTGGTTTTTCCATGGTTTCCCAAATCACTCCAGGCAAATGCCGGGATGCTTCCTTCTAAAGGCCATGGCCGAATTCCTTCCCATTCCTTGCCCCCCCCCCCCCAATCCTTTCTCGTCTCTAAAGACTTCGCTGTTAAGAGACGTTAAGCAGTTATATAAAAAAAGAGTTAAATGTCAACGATGCTACGAAAATTACAGAATTACCAGGATTACTGACCACGTGAGGAGAATATTGTTCGACTGACTAATAGCAAAATTGGAAATCCTTATTTCAGTACTCAGTTTACTGATAAATTTTGACCATACTAACAGTCCGATTTAAAATATTAGTCATACTGAAGGTCTTCAATCACTCGAAAATAATTCTCCAAATTGAGTGTATCGCCAAGCTTGATATCACATTGAGATGTATAGGAGGATACCATTCTGATTAATTAAACAATCTTCTACTCGTAGCTTCTTTTTAACTTTCTTTTTATCAGCAATTAAAGGTAAAACTATCACAACACATTGTACGCCTGTATTATCCATTTTGTAGCAGCAATTGAAGACTATGCGAACATTCTCGGAGGCTTGTAGTGGCAGGAGAGTTCTATTAATACAAAAATACTGACAATATTAGTACTGTCACTATTAATTATCATGTATGGCACCTTTACTCACGTTTTTATTATTCATATGTTTTTGGTATTCTGTTAACTTTCTGCAGCCATTCTAAAATCCTTAATTGTTCTCCACGATTATACTGCTTTTCTCCTTAAAAAACCAAATTCGTATACAAAATATGTCATACCACTATGTGTTCAGTCAACAGGTGGGGGATGCCATAATGAATGTCCATGATATTCATGAAGCTTAATAGCCAGGTAATTCTAGAACAAAGGCGTTGGGAAATTCGGAAAAAATGCTACAGAAACTCCAAAGAATTTTACCTAGGTTGCAAAATAGATTAACTTTTTTAACACACTCTACAATCAAACTATTTTCCTTCTCAAATCCGACAAAATTAATTCAAAAAATACTTTAATCAGCAATCTGTTGTCATGTTGCTACACGAAGGCCATTTAACGGTTACCGTTACTTGTATATAGGAACCAATAAATGAAATTAGAATGGTATAATATGTCATGGAAATGCAATGGAAATAACCCTCACCATTTCATTAATAAACGCCATTACAGGAACCTCAGAATTCTAAGTCACTGAGCCGTTACGACACATTATACTCTACACAGATATGTGCAAATTCCAGTGTGTCGTATAAGGTTTTTTATTAGAGGACTGTGTATTACGGACGGGAATTGGAATCTGTCAGGTCTTGTAATAAATTCTAGAAATCATGGAAAATTGTATTCTTGAACTAAACTGCAACCGATAACAGTGGATTTCTTAACTGTACTTACAACCAACATGTCAGGGATAAACAAAGCAAGAAGTAATGAAACGTACGACTTTTACATAGCCAACAGGTAGACCATACAAAGTAAGAATGCCTTGCAGAAAACTCTCCGCTCCACTTGAATCTACTGAAAACCGTTACTTTTTTCAAAAGAGTATTTTGGTCTCTGTGACATTAGAGATAAGATCAGAGAAACAAAACAATATGTTGATGCCTATTTATATTTTTTGATTCGTCGTCCGTTAAGGATTCGAATGCAGACAAAGGAGATCAGACGTGATTGCAAATAATATGTGCGAACTCTAGATTTTGTGAATGACAGCGTATCGGCATAGGCTATCATATGACCAGGGGGCTAAATTAATGGTTACACAGTTTGTGTGGTAATTTCATTTTATTGCTTTTCTTGGGCAATCTTTACCTCCGATCACTTCTTTGCAATCCAAATATCCAGTTTCGTCTGGATGAGATGGTCTAGCACTCTTCGACGCACAGTTCCTTGATTATCTGCGACTGGAGCTGACTATTTCGGCCTGGTTCGAGATCTGCACATCTAACACACTTTAGCTCACCGGTGCCACCACCACCCAACAGTGATCAACTCGTTAGCCTAAACGACTAACTCTCTCCATAGCTGTAATTCGTAACATGTGAGTGGCCGTTTCGCTTCTCTCATTGTCTGCCTTTCTCCAAATCTAACCACTTCTAGCTATCGTGCGCATGCCGAGACTAGTTTCGAGATGCAATTCGTACTCAATTCCACTGACTCTCCAATTGCAACTGTCTGAACCATTACTCGCGGGCATCGCATGTATTATCCACTCAGATGTTCCTGCAACCAAATGACTCCCTGTACTAACCCTTTCCTTCCTGTATTATACTTTCAATGGAACTTGTGGCAATTGTTTTGGCCAAAGAAACATTATAGGCGATTTCAATTTCTCAATACTTCTTTAAATGAATATTTGTAGAGAAATGGGTTTAGGTGTGCTAGGTGAAACGCTGTGAAAGAAGTATAATTTAAACGTACGTAAGGCCATTGTTCTCTTGCAAAGAACCTGTAAGAAATGTAGGTTTACAAAGCATAACCAAAGACAAAGTTGAGTAACAGGAAATCAAATATAAGACATTGTTTATTTTTCGTGTCACTTACCTTTTGTTTAAATTGAACACGTATTGGAATCAGTTGTAAACTTTTTTGAAACACTTCTATAACTGATCAGGCATCGCCAACTATACCTTCGAGAATAGCCAGAAATTACACGCAGACAAATAATGCTGTATGGAATTGGGGGATGTAACCTTCCCCTCCTTACAATGATGGGACGCGGTCCTTATTACTTACATGCTTGGACTTGTCTTCATCTTCTTCTATTACCTCCCGTTTGTTCCTCGGTGTATTTGCTACCATTATCGGTCTTCTTATTCCCAAAGACTGCTCCTTCCAGAGCCATATTCACTAGAGAAACCTTAACGCGATTAACTGGGGAGACTACAGTAAATTTAAATATTAGAATCGAGTTCCTCATTTATTAGAACTTTAAAACTTTACTAATGAAAACTTCACGAGCTTACTAATCTTTTCTTCTGAATAGGATTTACTACCTGATTAGTTCATTAAGTTTAAACATCTTCTATACAACAACGCACATTAAAATGAACACTGCACAAATAATAGAGAGAGTTTAAACATAAGGAGAGAGAGAGTATCACTTATCTTATATGCAGCATAGCCATGTTGTCGACATGGTGCAGCTTCGTCACTGAGTGCACTGCACAGATACAACTGAGGTAACACAAGGAGATGAGACTGGGAACACGTGTGTTTGCCTTTTATAACGCACGTCTAATGGATTTCTTAAGGAAAGCTAATGGTAGGGTTTCACTTTAGTCTAAGTCTAGACGGAGCTACCACCCTCAACAAAAAACCTAAAGGGGATTAGCCTAACACCTCTGGCTTATGGACTCTGCAACACAAAAATCAGAGAGGTAAGCCGCCAACTCCCCTAACAAGCACTAGTTTTCATTTTCCAAGGTTGGTTGGCCGCAACTAGATCAGGGCTCCTATGTGTCTGGCGACTGACGTCATAGCGAACGGCCCACCAAAACCCATAATGGCTGCACATAAGCTTCTGTTTAAAATGTCGTTAACTAATGCTTCATCTTATTATATTACCTTACTCCTATCTCTCCATATACCAAAATTGCTCTTAATTAATTCTTAATAGGCTACTAAAGCTTACAGTTCTCTTTAAGTTATTAATTATTATTAATTTTCTTCACACCGACCACCACTTCCTCATTATTATTCCCGTGACCTTACAGGGGAATGGAGGATATCTAACACCACTGACTGTGAAATAGCGTGCCGTCTTCTTTTTTTTTTTTGTTCATTGTTACCGATACTCGCATCGAACTGGTAGACTGTTGGCCTGTAAACGATTCCAAGCAACAAAGTTCATCCTATTACTTTAGTATCATTACGGTTGGGAGGGAATTGAGGACATGTAACGAAAAAGGGAATCAGCCATAGCATTTGAAAAACCATTCAGGCATTTTTTGGATGCTATGAAGAACAAACCTTGGACGAGCGGGCTGAGAAAGGAACCCACTTCATCCTGAATCTCATGCCGGAACGTTAACAACCATGTCCCTTGTAATCAGAAACAAAAATTTGAGATCAAAGTTAGGATTTGACCATTTATTAGGCGCAGTTTTTTGGATCATACTTTGTAGTACCTACGTGTAAATAGTCGCTACCCGCGGGAAAGGTAATCCTAATATTTGTTTATTGTCTGAGCGACTCTTCTCTTCCGCTCCTGTCTATCAACAGCCAGCACAGATCCAGCAGTGAACCAGCCCGGCAGTCGTGTAAACAAATAACCACAAACCTGCAGGCGCAGTCCTGATGTAGGAATTTGGGAAAAGGAGGCAGCTTCTACTTGCTCTTCTCTTCCTCCAACACAAATCCAAAAGTCTCTATAAATAAAATTCCACAAATGTGATGATCACTCTAAAAATTCAAAAGTCAAAACTGTTATTCCCAAGGAGGGACATAAGCAATTGGTTTATTTCAACAACCATGTATAAACTGCGACATATCTCGCTGGTATGAAATAATTACGTGGCTTAATTTGTCAATAACTGATCTATTTCAACAACGATATACAGGTCCGTACCAAGAAGGTACTGACAGCCACGGAACAGAGCTCAGGTATTAAATCCTGCGGCTTAACTTGTCGAGAGATAAAACGCATCCCAGCGCTCGAACACATTGCAAACGTGTAAACGTAGCGCCATCTAGATCTCATTCACGAACTACGTTCCAGGTTGAGGGAAATGAAAATCCGCGCGAAACCAAACCGTAGTTCACCGAAACCCCGAATGCAATGCTTCAAAAATCGTTCAACCACTCTTGAAATATTGTTCCGTCTCATACCTGGTGTTTCAAAAATGACCGGTATATTTGAAAAATCAATAAAAACTGAACGGGCAGCGATAGAAATACACCGTTTGTTGCAATATGCTTGGGACAACAGTAAATTTTCAGGCAGACAAACTTTCGAAATTAGTTACAATTTTCAACAACAGATGGCGCTGCAGGCGATTGAAAGATATAGAAGTAAACGCAGTCTGTTAGATCGCCATTCTGTAAGCCGTCTTTCTGCTGTATGCGTGTGCTGTTCACAGATTACAAGTTTGCTGTGAAAAAATGGTGGATATGTAGAAAATATCGTGCTTTAGATTTTTCCAGACTGCAGCGCCTCTGTTGTTGAAAATTGTAACCAATTTCGAAAGTTTGTCTGCCTGAAAATTTACTGTTGTCCCAAGGATATTGCAAGAAACGGTGTATTTCTATCACTGCCCGTTTGATTTTTCAAATATACCTGTCATTTTTGAAACACCCTGTAGCTTCACTAACATACAAATTTTAAATCTTTAAAAAGTTTTTGTAGTATTTTTACCTAATTTAAAACAACGTTGTTCGAGTATCCCTTCTCCGATCGTGTTTCAGAGGGTTCTGTCGCATATTAAGTAATTAAGGATTAACCAAGAATGCAAGCGGTTTCAATTTATTTATTTTTTTAAAAAATAGAGTTTTGCTAATTGAATTATTCGTCATCAAAATATGGCAATTGTTGTTATGTGTCGGTAATACCAGTCACCTTTCGCTTTGGACTGACTTATTTGTGGTTTCGAATGTTAGAACTGGAAACTCTGCAATGGTTTGTGTTTGCGCGTGTTACGTAGGAAAGCAGAAGTCAGTGGTACGGGAGACTCAGACCTGTTACTAATGCCTCGGCAGTGTGGCACCTTTTTATTGCTAGAATAAATCGCGTGGAGCGCTACCCTCTCCCGAGCTCTGACTATCTAAACGAGGCGCTAACCACGGTCATTTTAGCTGTCGGCGAGACAGCCCCACTCAACACACAACTGTCGCGTCACGTTCCCAGCGCACCACCTTAACTCCACGCTGCAGCTGAAAAACGTAAAAATACATGGCTTGTGATGTGGTTACAGAACATAGCGATGTAGGCGGAATTACAGCGTCTTGTGTTACAACTCGGACGAGCAGAGAAATAATGGACTCATTGTGTCTTGTTCCAACAATCCGATGCGAAAACACCATTAAATAGCGCGAAATGTTATTTGAACAGATTGATTTCACTAAAACGAAGTATCTGTCTTTGTTACCGGTAATATGTGCTTCGTCAGATTTCCTCATGGTATTGGGGCTATTGTAACTGAAAAGAGTCACTGCGCACTACATTGTTTTTTTTTTAATCTGCTTAAGGTCTCTCTAACAGCGAGGTTTTTAGAGACGGGAAAGGATGGGGGGCAAGAGATGGGAAGGAATTCGGCCATGGTCTTTTGAAGGAAGCATCCCGGCATTTGCCTGGAGTGATTTGGGAAACCATGGAAAACCCAAATCTGGATGTCCGGACGGGGATTCGAACCGCCGTCCTCCCGAATGCGAGGCGAGAACGCTAACCGTTACACCACCACTCTCGGTCTGCCTACTACAGGCTACCAAGAGGAATTTTTCCCCTGCGGTACAGACTGTCAGTAGCTGGGCGTAAATGTGCATCAATTTTGACCGCAAAATGTATATCCAAAAGATCTTGCGTGTCTATATTTTCCAAATGGCACAAATTGTCTCCCACATACTTTCAAAAGCAAGACAAGCTGCTGTTATGTACGAGAACTCCTACATCATAATTTAGTTTATGTAGAATGATTCTAATTCATTCTCTATTCCGGTAATGGTTAGTCTACATTTTGAAAACATTTCCCTGTTATATGAGAATATGTTTAAGGAATTTTCTCGAAGGCCTGTGCATTTAAAAGCAATCTAATATTACAAAGTGGAAAATCTTTCACTTGATTCAATTTTCAGTATTTTAATGTATGTAAATTATTTGCTACATTTGATATATTATTTGCTACATTTAACATGAATTAATGACTAATTCTACTGACTTAAAAAATTATTTCCTTTCTAATATCGGATTTTGCTAATTATTTGACACCTGTCTCACAGATAACGTTGATTGTTTGGTTCAATCCAAAGTATAATTATCTATCTTAAGCGAAGAAATTGAATCACTTACAAACATTGAGGGCTTTTTACTTACAAGAAACATCAAATTACATATGAGATATCTGCAGACTACTACCTGGTTACATAAAATAAGTCAGTACCTTGGCTGCGTATTAACTAGCACGCTGGTGTTGCATTGTAGGGGTCACCGTTCGAGCCCGGCCTCTATCGTGGCTGTTTTTATTTAGATACTGCGTTCCTCTTGTGTTGTCGTCACTACTATAGAACCCAACAATTATATGAATGAAGTCTCATATAATGATAAATGGAACATACTGCAAAATGGAGCTGTCTAAGTGGATGCAGCAACCAAAGATATTTCTTTCTTCTTCTTCTTTAAATTATCCCTTAGTTTCTGTAATTTACTGGTTTTTAATTGTATAACTATTTATTTCACAGTGAATAGATATATTAAGAGAGAAATACTTACGGATTTTTTTATTTACAGTGGTCGTGTTTTTACATGAATGAGGTATTTATCTCTATCTACTATTCAGAAACCGCTCTTCCAACAGTCGAAGTCACAATTACAATCAAATGAAAATGTTTAGTTAGTCATTATACAAATAACAGTGGTTCTCCAAATGAACAGCAAAAAAGAACATTGCAAATATTTAATTATGCCCACATTTAAAACAAAACAGTAAGTCAAATTTTCATTTTGGTCACATAGCATTTACAATTAGCTCCGGTTCTGAAAGGACAATTTAATACCAAGACAGTATTCTGTTACACGGCATACTTTCATTTCAGCCTCCATTCCTACATGATTCCCAGTTTATTGTTATGACTGTTCGTGTACAGTGTGAGCTTCAAGCAGTGCAAATGGCCTTTCTATCATCTCTCTCCATGCCTGTTGTTTCTGGCTGTTAGCAAACAACCAGGCAACATTTCAGTGCACGGCACGTACAGAGCCGTCGCATCTGCTTTGTCTGACGCGTAGGCTCTCGTCCTTCACGTGGTGTTGGGAACGCCACGCTCCCCGGACGCGCAGAGCTATTAGAGTCAGCTGTCGTTTTACGAGGTAACTTTATTCTCCGTCACGTCGAGCCGTCCGCTCGGGCAGAATTGTTACCGGCGCGTACTTTTCGTTTGACGATGGCTGTGTGGGTTGGTGCTTGACTTTATGACGGTCACGGTCACAAGTGCGAATACGTTCCCGTGACACACGAATAACTTTCCTGATTACTACACTTATTACAAACCTTCATCCTGTATAAAAGTCCATTCTTTTGTATTACACATACGTGGTAATAACTTTTCTTCAATCATAGGTCCTACTAAAATTTTCAGTCTCCTATGTATGTTGGTAAATTTTCTGGCATCGCATTCGAGGGTACATAGGTTCAATCCCCCTCAGGTGTTCCAGATTTCGATGGTTTTTCGAAATCACTCCAGGCGTATGCCCGGGTGGTACCGTCAAAAAGCCATGGACGAATTCCTTCCCGTTGCTTGCTTCCATTGCTTTCCCACGGCGAGGCATAAAGCCGTAAGGACAAACAAATAATCACTGAAATTGGAAAATACAGGGCGTTCGCCGGGAAAGGCTACCCACTGTTAGCGCTACAAGGAAGAAACTGCTCCCGGCGAGCGAGCGGTCAGCTTCCGGCATTGTTCGACCGTCGGCCGCGGACTATTTCATAATAATTACGCTTCATAAACTTGTATGTGCTAAGCATTTAAATGTGACGTCAGTTGCGGATCAACAGTGCCATCGTGGACACCCTGCAGGTACCAGCTGCAAAATCTAATCCTAGGCCCCTGGTCTATTTCTGTAATTTTATGCACCACAATTGTGTTGTACGGCTTTAAGTGAACTAGCTTTGTTACTTTCCAAGCTGACGTCTTAGATACGTCTGCCTGCTGCCCTAACTGACTTAATGATTTTTTGGGTGACTGTTCTAGTCGAAAAGCGATATCGTCAATTTTCTCCTCTTTGAGAATACGGTTGACCGACAGTCTCTTTTTGTTAAAAAATGAACCCGTTTCTCTTACTTTTTTAACCAGACTCAGAATTGTTGATTTAGATGGCAGTAAAGCGCCAGGATATTCGCGACGAAATTTACTGCGACACTTTTTAAACGACTTGTTCTTCACATATGTATCGCAGAGAAATATTCTTTGTTGCAAACTGTAACGTTCCATAATTTTACTCACACTCAAACACGGCACAGATTAGTAAGAGTATGAAGCCCGAAACCAGCCAAACCGCAAAGAAACGTTTATTAACAACACTGTTGGGGCAGTGGAGGTGTTAAACAGTGCGGTGATTCACGGCGCCGTGTGGCGGGAGTTGCTGGTCCCACTGTCCCAGCAAGTTGCCGACGGCAACAGATTGGGAGGGTAGCGTTTCCCGGCGAACGCCCTGTATAATCGGGAGGTATTTTCCTGCGTGGTATCGATGTCGCAGTACAAATCGTAGTGATGTATGTGCACAGGATCCTTCAGTGTAAGCTGGTAACTCCAAAAGGCATGATGCAGATCTGCTAGTTTTTTCTCACTTCTGCATAATCCTGCACAGGATTGTATTTTAAATGCTGCAGTATATTGGTAACGTCCAATCAATGAATCATTGCCGGCTATGAATTACAATTCTTGGAGGCAGTCACTGAGATAATCCGATCGCACCCATTACTTGACAAAAAAGTCTAATTAAGTCAAACAACTCTCCCTTTCTCTCATTTCTCTTATCAGATCTGAGTAAGTAATATTTCGTGTGTAATATAAGTTATAAAACGGTCGGTGTGTATGTGTGCTATAATTTGAAAGTGTGGATCATTGGACTATTTTTAAATAGAAATAGAAAAAACGATAAATGTGTGTATTCATAGAAGGTGTAGGATTGTAAACAGATATAATCGTAATGAACATAGATATAAATATCCTGTGCATTACTGTGTAAGGTGTACTAGAGATCCTCCACAGAATACAAAACAAATATGGTATTGTAAATTACTCTATTTAAATGTGACATTGCTTCTCACTTAACTGAGTGATCTTCATCATACGAGCAGTATAAAAGAACGTAGACGATCTGCGGAATGGATTCTGATAGCATATTAAACGAAACATTACCAGCAGAATTATTAACTTTATTAATAAGAAGGTTTATGTAGGGATTGTCTGATGAATGATATAATTAGCAAAGCTAATTAAGATACGAGGATTAGGGCATGATTCATATTCGTGATAAAATAAAACCTCGCAATAAAAAGGAAATTTTCAGTTTGTGTGAATGTTACTATTTGTAATCACTTTCACGTTCTTATATTGTTTGAGCCGGGAACGGACTGGGAGTAAGGAACTGGAAGGAATTCGGCCATGGCCTTCTGAAGGAACCATCCCGGCGGTCACCTGGAGTGATTGGGGGAAACTAAGTAAAACAGAAATCTGGATGGCTGGACGGAGATTTGAACCTTGGTCTTCTCGAATGCCAGGCTCACCCACCACGCTCGGTGTAACTTATCTTAACGGCCAATTACTGAGGTTGTCTGTGCATCTGTGTTGAAAAACATACAGTTATACATTGAGTTCTGAATAAAAGTAATCGAAAATTGTTTAGAAATGTAGAGTTAAAACACCCAAAATCTTTCAACTTTAGAAAAAAGGATCAAACTTACTTATTTCTGAGATTGAGATAAATAAAATTTCAGTCCATATATTTCTTTCGATAAGGAATATAGTATAATCCCTTATGCTTTTCACAAATAATTTTTAGATAATTTGCAGGGTTACAAGAATGGGTAGTATTAATAAAGTAATTGAAGCTTACTGAAAAAGTAGGAGAAAGCTATAAATTTAGATTTCTTACAGCTGGTAGTGCTAGTTGATAAAACTAAGATATGGATTGCCGAATATTTTTATTTAATTTTTTTTAAGAAATTCGCGTGTCCATTGTCCTGAAACGATAGTATAGAATATTTATGTTTTTAATTCTTTATAAAAAAAAAGAAAAAAAGAAGCATGTCTAATACCCATCATAACCTATATTCGATTATTTCTATCACTGAAACTAACATAGTTACTAAACAGCACGATGCACTGAAAAAATACGAACATCGAATTCCGATAAAACGTGAATTGCTCGCAAACAAATGAGGGTACTGAGTGTTTTGTAAATTTAATTGACCATTAAAAAGCATTTTATCTCAATCATGAAACATTCAGCAGCTTACTCATACTGATAATTAATGGAATCGTTAAAGTAACATCTTTAATCAATGTGGTAGTTTTTAATAACCGTAGCCGCTATTCAGGCATGAACCACAACGTACTGATTGACAGCAGAGATCAAAATAACAAGATATGGTTCGCATGAACATAGTTTAAGAAATTAAAACTCGTACCATTAAGTGAGCAGAGCGCACACGTACCTCCCGTGGTGCGATAAGATGTTCGTATTATAATAAAATTCGATAGTAATGCATATCGATAAAAAGAGTACACTGTGGTTAGTTGAATTGTTCACTTGAATGGATTTAGTAAGATAACATTTGATGTACTGCTTATAAAATCCCTTCCTCGTCTGGATTGATGCCTTTAAATAATTTATTTAACAGCACATAACGTGCACACTTCATTGAATAGGTTTCTGCAGATGTTATCCATGTATGCATGACGCAAACTGTACTGAGCGTTAGAAATTTTAACGAATTGTTTAGATGAATTAACGGTTTCTGTGCATGCAAACTGTAGCTTCTGCTGATCTAACAGAGCTTAAGCAACGCCGTATATTAAACAATCCCGGATTTCTACAATAAAGAAAAACATAATTTTACAAGATGAAAATTGAAGGCCAAGTTCTATGGGTTATGACTCTATTATTCGTTGACAGTGAGTCCATTGAAGACGGGACAGGAGAACTGAGGAAGAGCGGTATTGATATCGGAAATGACTTTTATGAAGGAACCATACGCCCATCTCGGCACACTATGGAAAAACGAAATGTTTGTAAGTAGGCATGAATTCGAATGGAAGGATCTAACTACACATCTCACCCTCTACCATCGAGCACTCTTTCTGCTGTTAATCTTGGAAGAAGATTTTATAGTAGAGAGGTAAAGAACAGCAAACAGGTAAAACTAAAGCTTTTTTGGCTTTTAAGGGCGCGTCAACAGCGGGGTCATTAGCGATAAAACTAAACATTTTCAGCACATAGAAATTATAATTATTCTGTTCTTTGGTAACTAATGTCATTCACCATTTTTTGTACTCTTAATTATTCACTGACTACGCAGCATTTATCGGAAAAATGTTTCCAAATGATTACTATTGGCCGAAAGAAAATTTGCACAGTATTCTAGAAACATTTTACAATCTATTTGTTATAAATACTTTGCGACGATCTCGTTTGTGCAACTTTACTCTTTTAGGGAATAATATAAAAAAGTTTGCAATATTTTACTGCTCCGGTTGTATGCGGAAACTTAAATAAATTAATTTCGTTTGGGTATAAATTATATCAATCAAAAATTAAAATTTGTTTACATGTGGACGCTCCGTCGTCGGGACTCTAGCAACCACAGAGGCAGAAAGTGCTGTGATTCCATATTCGTAAGACTACGGAAATTTACTATTTTTTTTCAAATATAATTATTTTCATCTTTCCCTTTGAAGATAGATAGGCTTCTATGATATTTTTTTTATCTATTTCCTATCATTTCCTCTGGCGAACATGAGGTAAATTCAGGGGGAAACAATAGAAGTAAAATGAAACCATGTGATTGATATTTAAACCCCTTTATATTCCCATAATCTCTTAATAAAATTTATTGTGGTGTATCATTTTAGTGTTGAGATAGTAAGTGGGAACTGTTCACCCAAGTTAGGCTGCAACAGATTTATTAATAGAATGCATTTAGCAAGGAACACCTGATGACATTTCAAATCCAGATCTGCTAACAGCTAAGAACAGGCTCTCTCAGTATGCTATGTAAATGAAGAAATGTAATATGTATTGTGTTTATGCACTCATTCAAACAACTAAACTGATATAAAACTTTTATTTCTCCGTTATTTATAGACGAATTCCTTACTGTAAAAATATGTAATGCTAAAATTGTTTCATTACCTCGTTAGTTACATTGAACAAGGAATCATCCCAAGACGGTCACCACTCAGAACATGGGCGTTGTAGGCTGTAACAATTAGCGTCCCCTGCCGATATAATTGGTAATGACGGTCTCACGTCTTCTAAAAATAAATCAGCGTCTTATTATAGAAAACTTAAAATCAAATCGACGGATGAAGGTTGTTTTTGTAATATATTTAAATGATGTGCTATATTCACCGGTGAATATCTTTTAGTATTCCTTCATGTTGCTAACCATCATATAATGTGAGTGCTCTTTAATAACGTAAAAGTAAACCGTGTCTCCTCACTATATACTTTAAGTAGGTGAATTAGAAATACCAATGAATAGTTCAATTTCATTATTACAACTATACAGCACCTGCTCCTTTAAATTTAACAGCGCTGTAAATGTTGAAAATAAGTCTTCTTGTAATCTAATATTTGGACAAATTGCTTTTTGAAAAAGAAACGCTGTTTAATGTATTTTAATAATTATGGTCAGTTTATTATCGTAACATTTATAATAACAGAAACAATCCACGTGATCTCGGCCCCTAAGTTTTCACGAATCCAAATTCAATTTTAATTCCCATTTGGACTTTTCATAGCATCACTCGTCAGTATAAGAGACTGCCCTTTATAATTATTTCGGGTAGATGTGAAGGGAAATGAATTCTCTCCTTTATTTCCAGTCCATCTGTCGCAACCTGAAGGGTCCATTAGCGTTATCCGAGCTTGCATAAACTATCAAGACATCAGCAGCTGGCAAATGACAATCCCCGGGCCATTAACATTTGAGGTATCCAGGCAGTGGGGTCTTTTTTCGCATTCCCACCGGGCGCTCGCCCCGCACCTGCCGAAAGCTAACTGCTGTAATGGCCGCGAGTGGCGCTGGTGTCCAATTAAAATTTCACTACGCCGGCTGGCACCAATCGAATGGCTTTTTCATCCAGATCGCAGAAAAAACTACACCAGTCACCAGTTGTCTGCTTATTTATACACTTGTAAAACGCGCCTAGAAACAAAATACGTCTTTCGAGGTCCAAAAAAATCCTGACATGTGTGAGATGTTGGCATGTGTAAGTGTTTTTTTTAATGCACAATCTTTATGATACGATGCTTGCAGACGTCAATGCAGCATGCATGCCTTTCCAACAACCGAGGCAGTAACAATGGGGAGTGTTGCGCTTCCATAGCAGCGCCCGGAGAATTTGTCCTGAGGTTTTTTTACGTTGACTTCTCTGGTGCGTTACAACATGTGTTGCTGTTATGGTGGAACGGGTCAGTTTAATCTATTGTTCTCGTCGCGTGTGAGAAATGGAAATGGGGAATGCCAGACCGAGCGTGGTGGGTGAGCGGTAACGCTCTGGCTTCGCATTCGGGAGGATGCGTGTTCGAATCCCCGTCCGGGCATCCAGATTTGGGTTTTCCATTGTTTCCCCAAATCACACCAGGTGAATGCCGGAATGCTTCCTTCCCCGTTCCTTTCCCCCAGTTCTTACCTGTCTCTAATGACCTTGACGTCGACGAGACATAAAGCCATAAGGAAAACAAAAAAATTAGGGGAATGACGGATCATTCAGACATACGCTTCCTGAAGCGTGTTACCAAATTCAACTTCTATTTGGCAAACGAATTCTCTTCAGCAGTACTTTCAATGAATAGGATCTATGGACAGAGCTGACATTTATCCCAGGAATTTTGTACAGAATCTGATGATTAGAAATCATGCACCTTCCGTTGACCTATCCCGATACTATGGTCTCTATTTATGAAATTTTTCCCCTCCAATGGCTCTCGAAACAGTTAAACCTAATATCGAACTCCAGACACCCTATTATTGTCCTAGAGACGTTACTAAAAACTCACAGCTTTCGTTATATGTTAAATCCCATTTGTGACAGTAGTCGTGGAAGGAAACGTGCCTCGTTATGATTTTTCTTTATGTAATAGGTTTATTTATTTATTTTACTTATCGTGGCAATATTATAGATGAACCGAGATGTGTGGAGTGTTTAAATATGTACATAACTAGTAGAGTCGATATCGATTGGTATAAACTCGGTTGCGAAGCTTCTATGCCTGCTATTCGTATTTCATTTTGTATGGCTATCGACTCCTACGATTTCTGAGTGAAGGTATCGCTATCATATCGAAAGTCTGGATGAAAAGATCAAACTAAATCACATCCATATGTGATACGTAGTTTTCTGGTACCATTGAGTCAAATATCGTCGAGGTCGACATCCACAATTAACACGTCTTTCTAACTTCAAGTAAGCGACACCTGTTTACGAATGTTACTTCTGCCACAGTCGACGGGCGATAAATTCGAGTCTTGCCGCAGATTAAAATGTCCTTCCTGGGGGGTGGGAAGAATGATAGTATCGAAAAAATGAGTTAAGTTAAAAAAAGTCAACCGGTTATTTAATATTTACGCAAATTAAAATAATTTATTTATTAATTTGACGAAACAAAAGCAGAACAACTGACAAATAATTAAATACGGCAATAAAAATTTAACATGAACATTTAAGTTGATCATTTGCATTGTTACTAGCTCAGCAAAATGAGGTTCTATCTGTGTGATTCGTATCGCCGTGGCATTATTTGGGTCGATATGGATCTTTGTTTACGGTGAATCATGGTTAGTTTGTGGACTTTACTGTCGCTCAGCTGGAGAATATTCACATTGCAGCTTGTCCATCGCACTCGTGTTCTTCATCGAAACTCAACAACTCCTCCACCATTTGCATAGCGAACAATTCGCTATACGTTTTCGTTGTACACTGTAGCCTCACTAGACATTGGACTCAATAAATAGCGTCGGTGTCTTTTCGCAGGTGATGGGCACTTTAAGTTTGCCGCTTGACAATACAGACTACTTAACATTCGAACTTAAGAGTTCAACTTTCCAGTTATGGCTACTGAATGTATTAGGATATTTCGGTAATGTTCAGTGCCGCTGACAGAATCTTGTCGGAGGTCGTCGACCAAAGCTAATCGGACCAAAGTCGCTGAACAAATAGTTGTCGGACCAATGTCAACCATCGAATGTTCTTGGAATCATGTCGAAGAGCGAATGTGTCTTCCCTTCTCTTTCTGTACTGAGCGACGTCGCACATCGTCAACCAGGAACCTTCCTTCCCCTAGGGCAGTGTTTCTCAAAGTGGGGAACGCAAACCCCTAGGGGCTCGCGACAAGATTTACGTAGTGGTGGACTGTCTATCTCAAGCATATAACACGAACAATGATAAATATCACTCATTGTTGCCAGTAAAAAAAGTATTAATAACAATATATTCAGCCGATTGATTGATTAGGTACTGCCCCCACACGACACGTTCACGTGCTAGTCTCCCGTTCACTGATAGTATCAGTTTGAAATAAGCAAGATAGTCGTTGATAATTATAAAATAATGACAGTTTTATCACCAATATTTCAGCAGTTTTTTTAAAATCAGCTGTCACTATGCAAAGCGACACACCACATTTTGGGAATTGTTGCAAGTACCTCCATCTATCAAGTACCAAAGTCCATTGTTTACGTTTTTAGCCAATAATTAAATAACCATTCTTTGCAGGAATCTGTCGAACAAAAGCCGTTATAACTTTACAGTGGCATAAGCCACTCGTATTCATATACATATCACACTGCCGTGTTGCTTTGCGGTTCAAACCTTTGACGGTTTTGGATTTGACTAACCAATTGAGGAGAAGATTAAGAAAACTTGTTTCCATCAAATACACAACTGTTATTTCAACGGAAATTCAAATAAGATCAAGCTATTAAGTTTACCACGTTTAATTTAAGAGGCGAAGCGTAATGCATATGATCACGTGATAGAAGCAGCAATAAATTGAACACAAACAGTAGAAGAGATGTGTAGATGATTATTATGTCCCTTTATTTTCGCGGAGGTCTTTCACCATCCGCTCTGTAATGACTTCAATCACATTCTCCTTTAAAATACACTGCAAGACAAAATAATTGAAGCATTAAGTAAGGGAGGAGGAAATGAAATGAAACTTCACGGGTTGATAGGGTATGTAACGTTATTTCATTGATTACAAAATCGAGAATAATTTACAAAGATCTTGGCAGCATAAGCCCATTTTTTAAGTAAGACGTTGTACCTCTTTGGCTTCGATGCATGCACTGACTCGGTTGGAAAGTGTATCATAAAGGCATTGTATCATTGGTTTCTACTGCAGCACCTCGCAGGTTTTATGGCTCTGTACCTTCAGATATTAATATAGGAATGGCGGTTAAATTACTATAAACGGCAATTACATATTTACACATTTATTTACATGAGCAACGAATGATTGGTGGCATACATGCATATTTACAGTGTTTAATTGGCTTCGTAACAAAATCGCCATGCGTTTAACTGCATGATTAGAGAAAGGGCCAAGGACTAGGCGAGCATGTAACTGATGGGCCTCGCAGCCTAAACTAACTGCAACATCGTTAATTTCTCTATAATCCTATGCCTGCATGACGATGACCAAATGACTGATCCTCTGACTGTCCACATCCCGCTATAGCTGTAGAGCCCACGGCTGGCATCATCTTCTCGTCGGCAACCGCCGCCCAGCGGCGCCGGTGCCGACGGCTGTTACTGCCTCCAGGATTTAAATTCCTATGTGGAGAGGACAATACTCCTCGCTAACCTGCTTTGTGAGGTCATTTTACCAGCTTGTAGTAATTACTGGCGCTTGGCAACTGGCGACTCGGGACTTGCTGATTGGCGTGCTACTTCTCCAGGTCGCAGCGCTCTACCATTGCTTAACTACTGTATTTCATGCTCCCCATCCTGGATACTGACTTGAAATCTATGAGGTTTTCAGGCAAGTGATTGGCCTTGATCACTAACTTTTAAAGCTACAACAATTTTTTCAGATTTGTTGATGACACATGAGTCCTCTGCATTTCCGAGCCGTAAATCGTGTGGATAAATTCAACTTACTATTATGTACACATTTTTTTTTTCGTCGATGTTATTAGACACGGAAGACTGTGGACATTTCCTGAAAGGAAATCTGCCATGGCCAGTGGTACCGTGGCCTCAGGGGCGTAGCTACTATGGGGCTACGCGGTGCAGTGCACCGGGGCCCTCACGCTCAGGGGGCCCCCAAGCATACCTCAAGAGGAGTTTAGAGGGCCCATGAGCCTTCACGGAAAAATGGCGACCTTTTTTTTTTTAGCTCTACCGTCGTCTAAGGGGCCCCTGAGAACACAGGAGCCCCTCACTAAGGGCCCTCGCTGCTCAGGGGGGCCCAACCACTGCTCAGGGGGCCGTAAAGAACAATTCAAGGGCCCCCATCCTCAGTTCAAGGGGCCCCTACCAGCACACAAAGCAAAAAAAAAGGATCGCCCGTCTGGCCTGAGGGCCAAAATAATTTTTTTGCACCGGGGCCCTTGCTGACCTAGCTACGCCACTGCGTGGCCGTGGCCTTTTTAAAGATTCATTTCCTCATTCGCACGGAATGATTTTGGGAAACCATGAAAAGGCAAATTCGGGATAACAGGACCGGTGATCGAACCAGCGTCCTCCCTAATGCCAGCTCAGAACATCGATCGTTCACGCATTATGCTGTTACCGCTTGTTTTTAAATATTCTTGCGTGTTATTCAGCAGTTAAAACAGTTATAATATGGGAGTTTCAGGCTAATTAGCGATCCTATCAGGTTCCAAGAATATCTGAAAACCAACTTCTTCGTTAGAAATGACTTAATGATCATCTTCCTAATACATAATGCCTTGACTTGCAGAAGAATGTATTATTTGAGTTACGATTCCTTTTCTGTATTCTCTCCTGCAAGGATTCCACTTTTTTTCATATTTCTCTTCGTAATGCTTTCTCACTTTCATCATCTGAGAGTAACACGAGCATATTTCACCAGTTAGGCATAGAGCCATCTAAGTCTCTTTTTGTCGTAAGGAGCCGAATGCTCCCAGCTTCTGATTCATGGAAAAGGTGCACGGATATGAAATGTGTTGTGTATGAAGTAAGATTCTTAACTTTTTCAGAGCCGACCCCGGCAGCGTAGGGGATAGCGTGCTAGCCTCGCGTTGCAGGGGTCGCCGGTTTGAGTCCGGCCTCGGGCATGGGTGGTTTTAATTAAGTGTTGTGTTTGTCTTGTGTCGTCTACACCATGGAGAATCTATAATACACTGAGTGATCCAATACATACTTGAAAACTACAAAATTACATAGTGCTGGCTGTATGGCCTCGTAGCCAAATGCCATTTAAAAAAAACTTTTTCAGTATAATATCTAACTATGTATGTCGGGTGAATATTAATATAGATTATTGAGGTGAGTCAAGGGGTCACTGTGTGGAATGAAAGTTTTAATTCCTTCGGCCGTTTTAAGCATTTCCATGCCATACCTTGCTGCTAGATGTGTATTTTCTAAATCTTACTCATCATGTCTTTGTACTCTCATTCTTCAGTCTTTTTCTTCTGTTTACCGAGCGTAGCGGGGAGTGGTAACGCTCTGGCTTTGCATTCGGGAAGACGCATGTACGTATCACCGTCCGGCCATATAAATTTGGGTTTTCCGTGGTTTACCAAAATCATGACAGGCGAATGATAGGATGGTTTGTTCAAAAGACCATGGCCGAATTCCTTACCGTTCCTTGTTCCCAGTCCTTTCCCGCTTCTGATAACCACGACGTCGACGAAGCGTAAAGTCAGAAGTAAAAAAAGAAAGTACAGAAATGTCTTATTTTTAATAAACTTCAGTAGGAGAATTAGGAGACGCTTGTTGTTTACGCGTAAATACCCTCCACTGGATTTTATTACAGTGTCTGCAGTCAATTATGTTTTTTAATATTACAAGAAACAGTGGGTGCTCTGCAAGCCGGTTTTTCATGTTACATTCTGAACTTCTGAATTCAAATCAGTTAGATAGATTTGGGACTCCCTGCATACAGTCATCCCATTGTTTGTACTACGTGTTTTGTTTATTTTTATGTTATTAGAGTTCTTTTCTTTTAATTACACTTCTAACGTGTTGTTTGAAGATACAAAAAGTGATGATATATCGCCAGTCTGTTCTGTTGTTTCCAAAACTATTGGCACCAGCTTGGTGGGATCACGTTTATTGCTGTCTCACTTGCTTATTCTCTTCTCAGAAACAGTATCTGCTCTTTAATGTTATCATAGTCCCTTACCCAATAACTTCTTCAAGGTAACATCAATAATATTTTATCTTTTCTCCTCATTAACACTGGAGACGAGCTTCTTCTTTCTACTATTAATGGTAGATCTTGAGTACAATTAAAAACTGACTAACCAAGTCTGATTATCTATATATTGATGGACGCACGGTAACTTCTCTCAGACAACAGCAAATGACCGTCTATTCGGGAATCGAATCCCCAACCCGCCATCAAGATTTCCATTTTCTATGGTTTTCCTGATTCATTCCAGGATAATGACGGGATTGTACCATCAAAATGTCATTACCGAAACTTCCCGTTCCTTACGTATAAATTCCTTCTCCATTTCTACAGACTTCGACATCGATTTAAAAAGAATGTTATTACATTTTTTGAAGCCAAACACCTACTTCTATCCTCAGTGGTAAAAGTCGTATGTCTGTTTGAGTAACGAAAAGTCTTCCGTTCCAAAGTGAACCAAGCCGACAACTGCTAAAGTGTTTTGACTCTTTCTCTGGCGAACCCTCTTTTGTTTACGTGAAGCCTACTATCGAAAAGTTGTAAGAAACGTGAATCTGTTTGTTACATTTATAAACGCCCTTCATAAAGTAGATAAAACAAGGGACATCTGCATATAACCTTTAAAAAAAGTGATGATTCCTTCTCTTGTTACGCGTGGAGCGATGAGACATAACGTCGTCGAGTAAGTGTCCGCAGGGCACGACCTAAGGGCATACTAGACGTGGTAGTATAAAGCCGGCTGTTTGCTCGTAAAGACTCGGTTTTAACAACCTGGCTCATGGCTTAGGGGTGAACGCTTGCCTTCAAAGTGTCCCCGGCAAGGCGCTCATCTCCTCCAGTGAACATTAATGAAGGCTCTCTACGGGTATTAACTGCACATTGCCCTTAATCATCGTCAATACTGAATTGCTTTGCCGGCACTCCCAGCCTCCGCGACAGTACAGCAGTTTCCAGCTGAACGCCTACATCTAACGCTATGAGTATCAGTATCAGGCGTATCTATACATATACTAAGTGTACAGAATTCCTGTATGTTAATTTTATCTACCTGTGAATTATTAATAAACTAAATTGCTTCAATAGAGTAACTGATACTTACTGGATGTGGTCCAAACTAATTGCAGAAAAGCATACGAAAAGAACTGCTGTTAGTGGGAGCAGTCACGTTTTCGAACATCAGACGCGAAGGACTAATCACTTAACGAATACATATTTCGTTCCAAACCAATTCCCTACGAATTTAAGTTAAAAATGTGCAGGTAGTTTGTAACATTTCTTTCTGCTGGCATTTTTTTGGATGGTTGCTACCATCATCACAAACTTGGAGGTTATTATTTTTAAGTACCTGGGTGACCGATCTTCACTCGGCATAATTTGATTTCTGTTCAATATGCAAGATTTTGAGTAAAGTTTGATTGGAGATAAACGTTTCTCTTGGAGGCTTCCTAGGCATTTTGAATTGCAGAGTTCCTTGCTTTAACCAAATAGAAGCTTAGTTAACATCAGTAGGCTTCCTGGTACGTGAAACATCTACGAGATGTGTTTAGAGCTGTTTCCAACATACCGAATACAAGAATTGCTCTTTTTTAATTATTTATTTTTTAATATCTTTTTCTTTTCTTTTTATTGTAAAATCGTGTTACAAACTTGAAACTGAAAACGTTGTCTACATTTGAAATTTCATCCAAATCGTCAGAGCCATTTCTGAGATCGTCTTGTTTACCACCTCACAAATTTAAAGAAAAATGCTATTATTATGTTAAACAGCGATCTTAATGATAATCAGGGATTAATTAATGGTGCAAGATTAGTGGTAATTCACTTAGACATTTACATCATCATTGCTAAATTCATTCACTCCGATAAAACTATGCTCATACCTCGCATTAACCTCACACCTTCTGATGAACCGTGCCTTTCCAAATGATAAGAAAACAATTCTCAATAGAAGTAACCGTCACTATCAACATTAATAAAATACAAGGCCAGATTCTTCAAAAGACAGGATTATGTTCATCAGAACCCGTTTTTTATATGGACATCCATACCTTGATTTTTCACGAGTTTGTAGATTCATTAATATTTATTTTTGTGTTAACGACACTTACGGTCAAATATTCAACGATGATGACATTATAACTGCTAATATTGTTTTCAAAGAAGTTTTTTAAAGTAAAGAAAATTGAAAAAATAACATCTGACAATGCCAATATTTTTAAATATTTACTTATTAAATGTTTTACAATTAAACCGGACGTCTGGAAGTGGGTGAAAATTGAATTCAAAGATGTCATTACATACATGCAGGTCAAGCTTATGTAAAGCCTGTAAAAAAATAAAAGCAATGAAGGAGATTGGTGGTGCAAGTACCGAAGCTATGGTTTAAATCCTAAACCGCTCTTCAGTGAGTGTGGAATAAGAACGACTCTGTTGACGGTAATTCGTTCACCTGGGGTACACATGTAATTTGGCAGCTTCCTTGGAGTGAAACACTGAATGAACCAGCAACGTGTTTCGATTTCTCTCTTCTTTCATTTTAAAAACATAATAAAAACACGCAATATTGAACATTCAGTCACACCACTGTAACTACTTCCACACTAGTGAAGGTAACAGGAAACTACCCCAGTTAATATTTACTTTGGGGGTTGCTGTGGAAAAGAAACTGTGTATTAATTGGACAAGTACATGACACAATAATGTTATCTGAAGTGTAATTGTGCAAGTGCGAAGCGCTAAATAATTACTTATCGTGGAACATAAATAAAGGCCATGTTTCCATTTTGTTATCCTAAAACATGTTTAAGACAAAGTATTTGTGCCGTGATATGGAAAAAATTAGGAAGCAAACATTACTGCTTCTTTCAGTAGTGATAGAAAGGATGTGACTATTCCTTTGAACCACTCTCCTCGTCGCTGTTGTGGTTGCATGTTCTGTTGTTCACCGGAAGGAAGTGTACAGGAGCGTGCGCCTAATGTTGGGATATCAGCCGTCGGATGTGTTTGATGGATGGGCGAGCCCTGTATCGGCTCTTAGCAAGGCGTCGGGGTGAGCACGCCAGCAAACTGGGTTACTCAACACAGGCAGCCTCGTCTCTAAACAAGAGACAAGAAAAACTAGTAGCCATAAACATTTCAACTAACATTGTTTTATGAAATAGCACATAAAAATGGAATATCTTTAAAATGCGTTAAGTGAATTGGAGACTTACTTCATTGCAGTAATGAGCAACATTGTTACCAGGTATTGAAGGATCTAAACATTTTTCATAAACTACAATAGCCCATTAATAGCAATTACTCTGTTCCGTCAACAACTCTTGCGCCTGTAATACTCCACTGAGTGAAACTGGCCTGTTGACTAAAAAGCTTCACAACCGAAGTGGATTTTGTGATGAAAACGCCTGGGAAAAGTTGGTGTGATCTGTTGTTTTGTAATTCAATATTGAGAACGCCTAATAAACTAATTTAAAGATGAAATTATAAGATTTTTCATTTCTATATGTTCCTCTTTTTATAAGTTATGAGGTTGATGATTTTTTTTAGTCTGAATAGTCTGCAAAACAGAGATATAATATGTACAAGCATCTCTGGTCTAGGTAATGGTCAGCGAGGAAAGGTAAACGAATACTATATAAAATCTTTATTCAGACAATTCCGCCCATGAGAAACTTTAAGCTGTGAGAAGATGAAATTAGTTCGACTAAAAGCGGGAGTGATCACAGAACTTTTTTGATTTCGTCTATCTAAGAACCACGAAAAGTAACACTAGACATTATTTCGTCGCTTCTTTTCTTGACTTCCAGTACTTCTTGATCTTCTCACTTTTCTGTTTCCTCCTTTCTAGGGTCCATAAGTTATTACAATTCCTCTTCTCATTCTTTTGGTAAACCCTTGAAATTTTGAATCAAACTTCTGAAACTTGCTCTATCTAGTATTATATCTTCTATTATTCCAATCTCTATCATATTATCATATTTTTCTTTACTCCTTGGATTCACTGGTTGCCATTCTTATGTTTGTAAAGGTGGCTGAAAATTATTTTTGTAGTTGTGCTGTTATCCATTCTCAGTGTTACCAAAAGAACTGACTGTTTCTGATCGTGTCTGACAGCCTTTCATTTTCTTCTTCCTTCTATAAATCTTTATTCTTCCGGTGCTTAAACTCTAGTTTTTCAGTTTTCAAAGGGCCACAAATTTTCACTTTTCTCTATATCTTCTATTTATCCTAGTTTTAACAAGGGAGCGGTTCACATACCGTGTTCCAAGACAGTCAAGTATTCCGTAGAACTATCAAAAGCAATTTTTTATGTGTAAGTACAATACGTTAAGACAGTGTGTACTATTTGATATAGAAATTGTTCATTAAAAGAACGAAGGGGTAAGTTTTTTGTTTCGACACAATTAAATTAGCAGACGTGTTTATTCATTTGTCTGTTGACAAACTGCAGAACTAAGTAATCAGTACTAATTATTGTTAATATAGTTTTCTTTCCAAGTAGATGTATCTACGTTACGCTCAGCCAACTTCCATAATAGTTAACTGAATACAAGATGGACTATTAATTTTCCTCAAAACTAAAGTCGTACGAAAATAAGAGTGTAATGAAGAGGCTTTCCTGTCGACTGGACGGGCAGTCATGTTATAATTTATGAGCTGGACTAAAAGGTTTACAAACCCATTAGGACTTCAATAACTTTTCCTTCTTCTATGAAGCCACGTGACCGCTGATTCGAGGAAGGTTTATATGTTGTGTAGCTATTGAAATTTTCCCTCAAACCTATCTGGAAGGTATTCTTGGAATCATTCTGGAAGATTAGCAATGTTTTAAATTAAAATCGCTTAGGAAAAAATCAAGAGTACTACCAAGTTTCGTAACCATCAATTTAAACTCAGATTAATAACTACAGACAGACAAACATCAATTTATTTTCAGTAGAAATTCATTCAATGAAATATTAACTAAGGAAAATGACAGAACGGTAATAATACACGCATATAGATTTTTTTAAACTGTTGTGATACGTTAAAAACTGTCTTGTTTCAATTAACCTTCGCTGATTATAGATGGGTTTGATAATTTTCAGTGAGTAATTAATCGCTAAGCACAAAGCGAAATGTTTTCGTTTTTACAGCTGTGTCATACATGGGGCAGCAGATATCGATGGCAAGTTAATGTTTATACGAGACGCAGTATTTTACGCGGAGTGCCTTACAAAATACACACAAAACAATAAATACGAATCCAATTTGAATAGCATAGAAACAAAATTTTCATCTGATACCAATAAATAACGGTACACATTTTGTTTGACGAAACGGATTATTTTGTTTGAGATGAATTGTTTTTGTGGCCTACAGATTAGTTCCATACTAGATGTCCAAATAAAGATTCATTTTGCCGGACAAACGTTCGGACGCAAGGATATTTATCACAGGCCGTCCAATATTTATTGGCTTTTATCGATACGTGTGCTAAGGACCGGAAATTCAGTGTTTTTTCAAACGATTAACTGTAGTACGAAATGCAGATGTAACTCAAATTCGTTCCTAAGACCGTTTTTACAAAGGTATTATCCGAGTGATTATTAAACAAATAAAAGATTTAATGGCAATATATATCTTGATACGGACAAATAAACACAAAGTTGACGGTGATTTCAGGGAAACTGATGTAATTCAGAATTTTGTGTAGCTAATGTTTTATTTTCACATGTTCTGACGTTGTCAGGACCTTTACTTCGACGGCAATCATCAGAATAAATATAGTCGTTTGCTTATGACACACATACTTTAATTCCACATATTAACAGAGTAGCAGGACTTGAGATAAGTTGTTAGTATTATCCTTCATTTGATCACGTGACTGCTGATTCTAGGAAGGTTGATATATAGTGTAGCTATTGAAATTTCCCCTTAAACTTATCTCGAAGGTTTTCTTAGTTAATTGGAATCATTCTGGAAGATTAGCAATGCTTTTACAATCAAATCGCAGTTTTCATTAAGTATATGACGTCAGTCAAGATAAATTAACGTGATGTTCTGTGTGTGGAGATAAGGACTGTAAATGGGCAATACAAGTATTGTAAATCTAGGCCTAATTATTGCGATAAATCTTTGAACTACTTTGATACTAGAATGACCTACCTCTCTCTATCCTACTATTTTTTTATGTCGGTGTCCTAGTACAATGTAATCCACAAGCAAAGGATTTTTTAAATACTATTACGTTTGTATTTCTTTTAATTTCCTGTCTTGCTGTACTCTCTGCAAGCAACAGTTAATAATAGCGCCGGTTAAAAAAACATCCAGTTTTGCCTGTGAGGTGTTACAGTACTTCCTGGGTTTAATTAGCTGTAATTATTATTGATAATTAAATTTATTTTAATTTTAATTAATTTAATACTTAATGAGTAGGTTGAATTTAATTTAGAGTCTTTTTTTAACAAAAAATCCAAGGATGCCATAACCTGGCCATTTATTCGTGCATTAACATTCAATTGACCCCGGAAGTAGCGTATTTACCATTGATCAAAATATACGATACAAAATAATTTGCATGCAAACATAAACGCCCTACATTAATGGGTCGTGTCATTACAGCATATATATATAAAAATAGACGTGTGTTTTCCTATATTTCACTTTTCAGCCACCACTACCTAGCACAGATCACTGGTGTTTGTGTGAGGTAGTAGCATGGAGTTTCCTGTCGTGCATAACGTCGGCCGAATGACGATAGCTGTTGGAATGTGGGAGATATGATGGTTAAAAGTGGTATATGCAGGGCATTTTCATATTTCGACCTAACACTTGAATTTCATTATACTTCTCTTTCCTGCCACAAATACATAGGATAGACCATTGAAGTTTGTGTGTGGTAATAGCATCGAATCTCCCATCGTGGACTATGGTAGTTAGATGTCGGTAGCTATGGGGGTGTGGGAGATATGGTGGTTGAAATTGCTCGACATGCCGCATTTTCATATTTCAACCAAAGACGTATGTGTCATAGTGTATCACTTTTCAGGCAAAACTATCTAGCGCAGATCATTGGTGTTTGTATGTGCTAGTATCAGAGAGTAACCCGTCGATAAAAACCTTGGCCGAATTACGGTAACTGTGGGGGATATGGTGCTTGAAAGTGGCCGATCAAGGATATTTTCGTATTTCGACCAAAGGCATGTGTGTCCGTATATTTTACTTTGCTGCCTGAACTACATAGCGCAGATAACTTGCGTTTGTGTGTGGTAATAGCATCGGGTCTCCCATCGTGCACTATTCTTTATAATCACGAACGAAGTCGTGGGCACCAGCCAGTTATCTATAAAATTAATAATAAGTATTGTCACCAACTTACCAAATTTTCAAAAATATTAAACAATTACAAAACCGACTCCAAACTATACTTCATTTTACTTTTATTTGAATGCCATGGTGCCAGTTAATTCAGTAATATCCATCAAAAGGTATTAATAAACTACACACGACTTCAACTCAGGGTCCATGCTTTTGTAGAACACAAGTCTCTTACCATACAAATTTCTTTGCCCAAGCTGTTATAGGGCATTGATAGTGTATGGGCACACATACATTGAAAATGACCAGAGGTAGATTGTTTTTACCGTGATATGCAGTCCAATAGGGAGCACCATTCACTGGAAGAAATAAAATTTCGACAACCAGAAAAATATACTAAGTTCACAAAATGACTTAAAATGGGCAGGTCCGGGAGGTAGCTGCGAATGAATACCGACCCTTACAGGCCTCCTAAGAAATACCCTGGTGTATGAGACGAATGAGACATTTCGCTTTTCTCCCGCCACATCTAATCGCTCCCATATATGACAGAATGTATACAAAAATTAACGACAATTTATTAATAATATTCCCTTTCTGGACGAAGTTTACAGCATTCATTCACACTTCATACGCCCCCTGATTCCTTCCCTGTTATTGGCCGACACTAAGGGTGACGTCTGCACACTATCCTGTATGTTTTGCTATATCTTTTATCTCACTCACGCTAATACATTCATTTTGGAAGGTGACAATGGTGTATTCACAGAAAACAAGTCATTAATAAGATCACCTCTGTTGTTTCAGCGGACACATCCGGATAGCTTGGCATCCCATGACAAAAAATCAAAAACATCTGCCGAATGTTTTTGCCTGGGAAAAGTGACCCGGTCTTGCCGCCAGCCTGTCAGCTTAGTTATTTAGGGGAGCTGCAGCAAACATCCCGCTCATCGGTACCCAGTCACGCTGCGCATATGCTTGGGAACCGAAGTCTAGAGTCTAGCCACTGGATTCTGACACATGGTGCGCCGCCCACGTACTATCGTTTTAAATTAATGTTACAATATGGAGAGTACGAATTGCGTTGTACTACACACCCGTTATGTAAGATTCTTTCGCAAATTCCATTTATTTCCAATTATTTCCAACTCGTGATCATTTAGTACTTTCTGGTACGCATAATATTAAGTGTATTGGTAAAGCAAGACATACTAAATAGTTTCATTTTATGTGTCTGTCCCCACAAAAGTTAAAGCTTCACTTCCGTAAATTCCTGTGGGTTTACTTAATTTTCAAACAGATCCAATCTCTTCTGCTGAATTCCTTTTTTTTTATTGCTAATTTCCTTTCGCATCTTCTCTATTTATCCTTGGTACTTTCTGAATAAAATACGGAACCGAAATAGAATCTTTCATTTGCCTATCTGTTCGTCTGTATTGTTAAAACTAGAAATTTGTAACTACACACAACAAAAGTTCTTACTAACATTAATACGATTATAGCCCAAAATTTGGAAAAAATTAAGGTAAGTAATAGAAATTAATTCCTCCTTCACTACCAAAATTAGTGATCCAAAATTTATTTTGAAATTAACACCCCGTAAACATTAAACGAAAATTATAGCGAACTTTCTGTAATTATTGATTTTTCTAAAGTAACTAAATGAGTAATGTAGAGAGTTTTCGGACGTATGGTTGCAATAAAATCTTTACGAGTGCACCTGTGGATAGTGTTACAAAAGACGGTATTTTGAGGGCTAAGTCTGCCGTCTTTTTCAGGTGTGGAACCATCTGTATTAGTTTTAGAATCGATAGCTATTGTGTGAGTCCTGGTGCCACGCCCCTCTTTTATAATGTTGGATGGCTCGTTGCTGCTTTTGAGTGACCATCCCCTCCACCATTCCCCGCACCTCAACATTTATTATTACAGTAGTAGTATACCAGTCTCCGCTGTAACAACTCAATTATTAAATTATGATTTTTAGTCTAAATGGTGTTTAAAACTGTAAGTATGGTATTGTTTTGTTTCAACTTATCGGAGATCATTGAAACCAATAATGTTTTTTTTTTCTAATACTTTTATCCGTTTGTGTCCTTGTGTGTTTCAACATCACGTAGTACCCATGGTTTTAACAGCTTGAATGTCAGAGTTTCACTTACAACGTAATATATGTCTCTTCGCCACGTCGTCTGTCAGTGAAGGAAAAAATTAAAATCCGTTGTGAACATTAAGCCTATTTAACTATAACTTGGAATCACTTGGAAACTACTAGATGGCTTTTGATGAAGTAACATTACTTGGAGCCTTATAATATCTATATCAATGCTCTACTTCGCGTGTGAATAGAACAGAAAATTAAAATCTGATCAACAAAATAACAAATATCAAATAAGAACAATTATAATCAATTTTTTTTTTCGGCTATGGTGGGTCATGAGACACTGACACTTATTCATAACATCCGGTGAGTAATTATGAGAGTGGGAGCAGTGGCGTAGCTAGGTAAACAAGGGCCCCGGTGCAAAAAATTTATTTTGGGCCCTCAGGGCAGACGGGCGACCTTTTTTTTGCTTTGTGTGCTGGTAGGGGCCCCCCCCTGAACTGAGGATGTGGGGCCCTTGAATTGTTCTTTGTTCTTTAGGGGCCTCTGAGCAGTGGTTGGGGCCTTCCCTGAGCAGCGAGGGCCCTTAGTGTGGGGGTCCTGTATTCTCAGGGGCCCCTTAGACGACGGTAGAGCTAAAAAAAAAGTCGCCAGTTTGCCGTGAAAGCTCGTGGCCCCCTAGAGGTGCAGTTAGGGGGCCCCCTGAGCGTGAGGGCCCCGGTGCACTGCACCGCCTAGCCGCATAGTAGCTACGCCCCTGAGTGGGAGGACATGTGCCCTACCCATAATAGACCCGGATTTGACAGATATATTGATGGAATGTTGTGTCGCCATCTGTCTGCGAAACATGTAAGTATGTTCTGTGTGTGATAACGTGTTTTTGTTTGCGAAATTTTTATTTTTATGAGTAAGAGATTTGGAACGGTCCTAGCATTCGTCTTGGTGATTGCGATAAACCGCGTACAAATCTCAATCAGGACAGCCGGTATGCGGGGAACAGGACTCGATCGTCGTACCTCCGCCACCCAGTGCCGTGGTGCCGTAACATCTCAGCCACACTCGCGCGTTAGTCACTATTTTCTTTATTTTTATTTTGTTTCACTGATTCATCAATAGACATGGCCACGAGCAATATCTATGTCCTAGTCTTCTCTAGTAAAATGCGTCATCTGAAGACTGCGCTCACATCTATACATCGGCAACATTCGGCGAGACTCGATTAACCCCGAAGTGTTAGTTACACCGACTGCCACCACAGCGCTGCTTGGCTAACTGGCAGAATTCAGATGAATAACTCCATTAACTTTATTTGCGTTTCTACTGTTAAAATAAATAATTGAATTTGATTTCTTTGCACTTACTGTGTTAAAAGAAGGTGTCATTGCGATATCATTTAAATGGTAATTGTCAATTGTAGGAGAAACTGCACAAAACTAGGAAGAGTAGGGATAAAAAAGTTTTAATGCTAGGCAGAGATTAAGAAAGATACAATGGTACATTCGTATAAAATTGTAAGTTGTTTTTTTTATTTATTTATGACGAATAGATTCTGAAATTCCTGTAAGCTTTATTCTGTGTAGCAATTATACGATCTAGAATTTTTTCACTGAAAATAAGAAACAGCGAACTTTATCAAATACTCAGGGATATTTGCACGAAACGTACGTAATTATGGAATACATTATTCGAATAATTAACAGTTATTCGAATTTGACTGTCTGTCATTTAAAGTAAAATGCATTTATTTCAAAAAAAAATCTAACCAAATATTTCGAGAATATTATAACCAGAGTAAAGTACTCATATCACGTACAATATCAATAAAAATGATTATTATTTGTTTTTCCTTACAAGCTTTTCCAGTATAATTCCTACTGACACCGTAGGTGATACCCGTCGTTACTGACGGACGTTAAAGCTAGTACAATTATAAGAGCCATAGATAGCTGTAATTGCATATTTGCGTATCAGAATTGCTGATCCTTTGATACTGCATTTATATAAACAAACGAATATTATGAGTTAATTTCTGTTTCGATATGATTAAATTTTGCAGCTTTCAGTATTTGTTTTTCAAAGTCATGTACCATTATGGTTTTTAATTTATAAACGTTAAATCAAATCTTATATTTTTTGCTGGCCAGTTTATTTTCCTCCGCATTTCGCTTTTGTGGCATTCAGGAACGTCAGCTGGTCCTGTTAAATATGAGGCTCTCGTTCCATTGTGGCGCACACCTCTGAAAGCCCTAATTCAAGCCGAAACGAAGCTACAGTTTTTTGGCCTACGGGAAAAATAGTGGCTCCCAATAAATTAAACGGGCCTTCATAGAGGCCTACATTGTACTTCCTGCCGAATAAAACGTCGATGCGCCGTTCCGTTTACATGAACCGCGAAGATTTGTTTGACGTTATGAAAGACCATCGCCCGTTGAGCGCTACATCGAAACCTCGCCCATTCAGAGCGTAGTGGTCATCGCGAATTAACGAGGCTACTGTAATGCCGTGGATACGATATTTCTGCAGTTCCGCAATAAGCCGATATTATCACTGTTATCACAAGTGCTGCGTTCACGTAGCGACGAGCTCGTGGAGTTTACTAGTGCTGTGTCTGATGAACAACGGCTTTCAAATAACTTTGCTTACAAATTTGGTCCTGTTAAACAAATGAGTTTAACCAGGCACAGAAAATGCAACGTATTTTTAATCTAAAATTTTTTGATCTATTTATGTTGTGCTTAAATGACACTGAATCAACAATGAAATTATATAGTTTGAACATTTAGTTCTAATAACCGCATTTAGATTTTCAGGAATATGCTCAAACATACTTATTTCTGTTTAATTAAAGCTAGATACAACGAATGGTATGAGATTCTATTAGAATTCTGGAACAATTCAAATGCAATAATTAATTTCTATAAAAGAACTATTTGTAAGGGATATAGTATAAAAATTTTGTTGTGGATTAGTAGATTTCCCGAACAAGAACTTAACATATAGTACAATAACGCCTAAATTGTACCGGAAGGTTTATAAATAACCCACTGGCATACAGAGAACGTCAGTCCCTTCATTTTAGCGCTAAATAAAAAATGACAGATTAAGAAAGAAACAGAGGGGTTATTGAAGTTTCTGTATTTCAGGAAGAAGGTACTGGAGCTGTAAACCTCGCAGAATTGTTCAACTTATTTTCAGTTCACCATGCTGATTTCGCATTGAAGCCTGCATCATTAGAAAATCAGCACGTAGTTAATTTCTTTTTAGCTAAAATCACGCCGCTAAGGATAACTCTTCGAACATTCGCCCAACCATCTTAAAATGCAAACCTCCGCTCCCTAAAACTTGCAAACATGCCAGCTCACATTATTCGCTTCACGATATCACACCATAATTTCGTGCAGTCGAGAAGGAAATTTCCTCCATAACAGCTGGATAGGATTTTCAAACTATGGCCCGGATATTTTAGATTTTTAAAATAAAAACAAGAATTACAAATATTTTTTTTTTAGTGGCGGCTCTATACGTAGTGACACTGTGACATGTCACCATCTCTAATCAAGTATAAATAAATTAAAAAATAAATGAAGTACAAGAAAAATAAGTTATTACAAATGCGGCATTCTTTACTCTACGATGACTTATGACAGCTAGGGAAAATATTGAACTCCATCTGTTGGCCACTTCAGTGAACTGTTTTGCTGTCGTGGAGACAGTTTTCAGATGGCAGAAATCGCGCATGCACTCAAGCGTTAAATATTCAAGGGTGGGGGTTCGCTTTGTTAATGGCAAATGGAGACAACCTCGTTCTGTCACACGCTGCTGCTCGATAAAGTTAGTAACACTGCCGGTAGAGCGCAGCAGGAGCTGCCATTTTTGTAATATTCAACCTCTCAACATGTGGTTTGTGGACCTCTGGAGGTCCGTAAAAATAGTTCAGGTGATTAACAGGTAGAATATCATAAATTTTGATACCATATTCGCACTGTATAAGGCTGTATGTCCAATTTTTTAATAGCCTTGAATATTTCAATAACCAGGCAAAATTGTGGCATTTTCAGGATGTGGATAGAACAGCATTGTTTCTACAATGGTCTATTTATTTCCAGATGGCATCAAAAAGGTTTACTAAGGGTTTAAAATGGGTATGAGGAACCGCGGAAGGTGGTAGGAGTGGTGAAGTAAAAAAAAATACACGGTGTACAGTCTAGCGTCTTTTATTTTAGTTTATGCATATAGTTCGGCGGTATAGCGTAGCGTCCAGCCAATAACAAAATTATTATTTGTCTGGTTTGGTCTGATTAACATGTAATTCAAAACATGGTTTTAGATTTATTATGTTATAATGGTACATGTGCGAGATGTTAATAACGTAGATAATAAAATTAGACCCAGGGTGGAAGACATAATGACAGGGAACAATTCAGAGGAAAAATTTGGGGGGGGGGAGGATCTGATTGAAGAAAAGCCAATCAGGAAAAGGAGGGTTTTCTCAGAGGCAAAAAAGCAATGGTGAGCCAGGGAATGAAAGAGTACTGGCAACGGAGGAAGGAAACTCAGAAGAGGAAATGAAGTTACGTAATCGTTGTCCATAGACAGATGAAACGAAAAGAAGAAAAAATAAAATTTAGGCTCGTGTAAGTTAGAGGCCCGCAGCATTCTTTTTGACAATTTAATGGTACTCGGGTTGAAAAAAGTTGAGAAACGCTGGCCTAGAAGCTTTGCCAATGCGAGGAGGCAATATTGGTTCTGTTTCTTAGATCCTCTGAAGGAGAATTACGTAAGTTTATTAATGCACGTAACAGGAAACGATTCTCAAGCGAAGTGTGGTCCACTGTCGTCGTGGCGGCCGAAGGCAGTGCCGGATTAAGAAAGTATGGGCCCCTAGGCACTAAAAATGTTTGATTCCCTCTGTTTTTGAAAATAATTATCTTTATTTTATAAGTACAAAGAAAAGTTTTTGTAGATGACTAACAGAATTTATCATATTTTGTCAATTAACAAAAGAATTTTACAATTTATAATATTTAGAAAATTACTTTTATTTATCGTACACCACAATGAAACAAAAAATAATAATAATTTTCATGCTTTTCGTATTACTTTGATTGTTTTATTTTGGATGATTTTATTATTTTTGTTTAATGAAAAAAGTTAACTTTCAGGCGACCTTCTAAAATCGGGGGCTTCAGGCAGCTGCCTAGTCGTGCCTAGTCCTGCCTATGGAGTAATCCAGCACTGCCTGTAGATCAACTTTTTGGCTAATCATTAAACGTTTAACGTTTGGTCAATTTTAAAGAATTTGTCATTGATTAATATCAAAATCATTTCTTTAATCCGGCAGTAACTGCAGTAAATGAGCCTTTCACACGTTGCAAGTTTATATGTTGCGAGATTCCTGTTTTTCCAGCCACCTTTCAGTTCAATAATGATCAATAAACCGTCGAAAAATTTCAGTGTTGTCACTACCTGAGCAAATCATTTCGGCCGCCACATTTTTTTTTTTTTATCTCAACCAATATCTCATGCAATAGACAATTCATTTTACCAATTCAGCAACCAAACTTAATTCCACGTAACACGAATGTAAATTAAAACATGATGACATAACTACTGCAACACAAAACAGATGAATTTTTTAAAATTGCATGAAATATATAAAATATTCGTGTAACAGTTAAACCACGTTCACACCAGTAAAACATGTTTCAAGCAACATACCCTGCTTTACAAATTCTGCAGCTCAAAAAAAGAATAGTTTAAAAAACTAATCAGTTACATAAATTTAAATCCAACAGGTAGCTCTAAAGAAATATAATACAAATAATTTACAAAAACCAATAATAACTAAAAAATGTTTATAGGTGGCTGCTGTATACTATTTCTGCCAGATTAATTGTTAATCTATTTCCTTAAGAAAGTTAAGTTACGAATTAATGTAAATAACGTTGTTAAAACAACTTCTTTGAAACACCCTGAAAAAAAACTTTTCTTTCAGTTTTGCACACTTTATGATCCTGTACACTTCTTTTCTAATGCAGTACAATTAACTACAATTCAGGGTACTATCAACACCAAAATTGCCAACCCCCTAAGATTATGTGTCTCTCCATCTTTATACTTTAGCAAACGTAAGATATTCCTTGTTTCTCTCTTACAGATGCGATTTAAAACTCGATCTCATATATTGCATAAAAAAATTTGTTGACAGTTTATTCAAAATAGCCATCTACATTCAACAAAACGGAAAGAGGCGATACCAAACCTCTTCCCTGTACCATCAGCTGATTAACGTGGCTAGATTATCCACACATTTCATTTGCTCTATCTTCTATCATTTGCTACCTATCGTTTCTCTTTTGTAACCGCTCTCTAACACCCACGAACTCTGCATACTCTGCTTCACACAAATTTCATTGATTTGCTATTTCTCCTCTCACTTTTACCAATATTATCCGTGTACTTATCATTGATTTGGTTGATTTTAGGTTGCAGGAATTGCATGTCAGTTTCCATCCTCGTTCTCTTCCACGCTGCGATCCACGTTTAATTTTATCGCAACAGGATTGGCTCTTATATTTTATTTCAATTTAAAATTCCTCTTGTTTTTGTTCTGTATATCAATGATTTTTTAAACTAATACAACACGCGAAACAATAACCTCTCTTTGTTCTATTGTTGATTTTAGAGTTCTTCCGTATTTTTAGGTCTATTTTCGTCGTTCCTTCGTTTCAAACTTCACCCTTACTTTTTTCGTGTTTTCCTCTCAACTTTAAGCTGCTTCCTCGCTCCTGTTAACAGATTCCTCAGCCCTACTTTCAGCCGCTTCTCATTTCGCTTTCATCTCTTCCTGATTTCACAATTCACACCTCTGAAAGAATTTCAACATCCTACCCACCTCGCATCTTTTGTCTGACGTGTCTTCATATCTCTTCCTATCTCTGTTGTATCCCCACTCTCCTATTCAACCACCTTACTCTCCATCACCGATTTTAATTAAACCAAAACTTCTCAAACACTAAATCAGAACTTCGGGACAGAACTCCAAGACACCGACAAGAAAATGTAAAGATGATTTAACATCTTCATCTGGCACTGATAATTCAGTTACCTATATCGGTTAAAAACTTTACACATAGATACAAAGCAACGCAAAAGAGATCATACAAAAAACAATCACAAAAAATAAAGAGAAAGACAAATAAATCTAAACAAACTACAACCCATAAGTAGTGAAAAACAAAGAAAATGAACGAAAGCACAGGTCATAGACACAAATTAATAACTAGACAACAACAAAGAAGTAACAAGTTCTGGGGAAGAAAACCCATGAAATAATGGATAAAAAAATCTTCCAGTCTTTATGATATCGAAAATCTCGTTACAACACACACCAAATAAACAATAATCTCAACCATAACTTTGTCATAGACATAATTTAAAATGTGATACTTAACGTAGTGGTTGCGTAGCTCAAGCAGTGAAGAGTCTGACTGCGACCCGGACAAGCGGGGCTCGAATCCCGACGAAGCCGAGCTCCCTAGGCCCACTAAACTATATAATGGGTGCCGAATTATCTTCTGCTGACACTATTAGCTTAACTATGAGCCGTTGCTCTACACGACAGCTTTCTAAATTAGGCTGTAGGATCATCTTTTGCATTCACTATTTTTAAAGATACAAATTTTAGATCTGAGGAGTTCTTCTTTCGTGTGCCAAGGATAATACACACTATGTCTCCCTGAACACAGCTTTATTATATGCGTGAAGTTGAATTGCTCTCTTATTACCTCATCTTAACCCTTTCACCATCTCCTCTCTCTCAAGACCGCCCTCTAAGCGCACTGTTTCGCTTCCTCCTGGCAAGATGGCCTCTTTCTCTCACTAACAAATAATTGTCTTTATAATTGGTTGCAATTAAGCCGCCAAAGTTAACTCTTCAAACATGATCAAATGTAAACATCCTGCCCTTAGGATTATGGAATACTCCGATAAAATGGCCAGCCACTTTGGTAAAATGGCGTACAGCGAGTTTTCTGTGACTCAAGGAGTAAATCAAGGAAGCAATGGGTCAGGTTCGTAACTATAACTACTTGCAACAACATAATAAATTAAAAAAGAAAAGCAAAATTAACATTTAGCAATATTTTTTTCCAAACATGCATTCAATATATATATTTGTCTTCGTAATTAAAGAGAAACAATCAACAGATTTCGATCACAACCATCACCTACGCTTGAAAAATGCTAATTTGAAAAAGGAAATAAAAAAGAAGATTGAAAAGAATATGAAATTCTGCCGTGGCGTTAATGGACTAATAGTCTTAGCTTCGTAGGTGAAAGGAGGACATCATAAACTAAATTGAGGTTGGTGAAACTAAACTGGTGAAATATAAGTCATCTGAAATTAACGAATTTCTCTCATAATTAGTGTGTAGTAATGTGCCAGCTACATTTTTTTATCATTAATAATTTCGTGAGACGAAATATAGAGTTTAGTTGGCTAGTAAGTTACGAGTGTATTGCAGAGGGTCGTTAGCTGCACTATAATACCGTAAGCTCCGACGACAGCCTACATAGGAACAAACCGACATAGCACATAGTTTCTTTCACGACCTGAAACAACCTAGTATTTAGGTTAATGCAGATAAGAGACTAATGCTCACTAAACAATCGTTTTATTTCAGTGTTCTATTGGTGATGTGATAACATCGAATTGCTAAGGTTTCGTGTCTCATGAAAATTTACACCAATTTCAATACTTCCAAGTTTTATAAAAGTCATTGCCTAGTTCATGTGTATTTCTTGTATTTGATATACTAATTTGTTCATTGCAATTTTTAACAAAGCATTGTCAGTTATGCTATTCCAGTTTTCTAAGGATTAATTAATAAAAAAATATAAAAACAATAAATTCATAATTGAAAAAGTATTAAGAACATTACAATGGAGTCCAACGATATGGCTACGGTGAAACATTTGTTTTTTTTTCGGGAAATATGCAGTCATTACAACTTAGAGACAGACACGATAAAACTACTCAATACCGTGACATGTTATTGGATGAAGGCTTAATTTCCACATCAGCGTTCACGTGCCCTAGTTTGTGTGTGTGTGTGTGTGTTAACGGCATTCGATTACAGAGGCCGTTAGATTACAGAGGCCATACAGCCGACACGACATTAACACACACAACACTTAAACACCCATTCCTTCGGCCGGACTCGAACCGGCGACTTTCGGTACGTGGAGCCAGTTCTCTAGCCCCTTTGCTACCGAGGTTGTTGTTCGATTGGTATTTGGCGTCGTCTCTCCTCTGACGCTGAGCAAATCCTGGTGTTATAACGAAGTTACTTTTTTGGCGGACTGCCCTCCGAGGAGTCATTACGTGTGACTTGGACGCAGCACGAGCAAAGGAGTCCACTCCACGCGAAGGAAGAGTATTGCCGACAAGAAAATTGCTCGTTAGAAAAAGATTGGCTTCGCAGACAGATGGAAGATAAAAAAAAAAAAAGTTTGAAATATTGCCACAAACCGAAGGACATAAACTCCCTCATTCTGTTGTACACTCAAAACAATCGTAATTAGTAAGGTAAATTCAGAAAATATGAAACTGCTAACGCCTTAAATTCTGACTTACCTATGTCCTGTTATTAGTGAATACTGGATTTGAAAAATGACACCCGTTTAAAAGATGCGATACCTCAAACGTAATACTGAAAATGTCAGCTAAAGGAGCTTTCAGTGGTGACTGACGGTAAAAGTAGTGGTGTATACTCTCATTTGGTTTATAATGAAGTTTAGGCAATTATGTAATTACCTGTAATTATGGTTGCAAGAAACTCTGTAGTAAGAGTAACGCTTTTCGTATTAAGTTGAAGCTGCACATAACCGGAAAATCTAATGAGCAAAGTATGAGACAATTGTATTGGAGAGGGTTTAACAAAAGACTGAACAAGTCCGTTGTTTTTGTGAACTGCAAAAGATTTTTAAAAATCAGTAAGAAATACTAAACTTCTAATAATGCTAACAGATTAGGAAACTTAGTACCATGTAAAAACTGCCCTAAAGGAGTTTGAAACAACTCTACAAAGAAACAAGGCGCTACTTTGATTAGTCTTAAGTACAGAATGAAACAAATTTAATTCAGATGCGGAAAATACTTCGAATGAATAGATATCCGAATCTCAAATAAATGTGGGCAAGAATTTCAAGTAATATTTCTAGAACGAAATAACACCTGGGGATGCCAATTAATAATAATTTGCTGTGAAATGCCCATACTGAAAAATTATTTTGGAAAGCAAACTATATTATCCGTTTCTTAGATCGTTATTTAAAACAATGTAACGCTGGAATTAAAATTATTTCCATACTATTAATTTCACCCTATATGAGGTCCCCATATATCGAAAACGATTTGCAGTAGATACAAAGACGAGCCGCCCGATTCGTGACATGTGTATAATATTTTGTAACAGGGAAGTAATTTGTTTTATGTGGGGTGGGAAGATCTGGAACACTGTTGTCGTTCCTCTCGTCACAGCTAATTCAAAAATTCATGACAGACGTAATTCATGACGAAAATAAACAGATTTTAATCACCAGCAGCTTTTATATCCTCGAATTACCGAGAAAACATAAAAAGTGAAATAATGGTCAGAACCTATTTTTTTACATGAGCAATTAGGGAATGGAATAAGAAGAATTTATCGAGTGAGAAAACTTATCTGACAGGAGTAGGCCGGAAGAAACTACTGTGGCTATCCTGATCTGGGATTTTCCTGGTTTGTCCAGATAGCTCAAAGCGAATACCGGGGTGGTTTCTCAAGATAGCTCATTGGTGCCCCCTGTTATATCTCGTATATGTCTTCCCATGAATAAAAGTTTACATTTTATAATAGGTGCACAGGTCCTCCGCCACCCGCTTCATAGTCAATCGTGGAATAATATATACAAATCCTCAAAGCATTGCCCACATAATCCAGAAATTAATATGCTAGACAGCAATTGGTTTATGACTATCTAAGATATGTTAATTTCATCTTTACCAGGCAGCAGAGTACCTCATCAGAGAGCCATCATATTGAGTCGGTGAGGAACAGTACAATGAGCCTGGTTATGAACTCGAGCAGTTTTCTGTAAATTAATTCATAAGTTAACAGAAATATTCTGCGTCAAGCGAATTGGCAAGTAGACTTGTTATAACCTATAGTGAAAGAAAACTGTAAAATAGCAAAGAAATCTCTGAAACAAGGAGAAGGTAATCCTGTCTTAAGAGTTTTCCCCAAGATTTTCATTTAACAGTAGTTCGCTAGTTAAGCGGATCGGGAGGACGGGGGGTTTGCGACCACATTTTGCCACCCAGATGTTGATTTACAATCACATTTCGCGAATGCCGGGATGGTGATTTAATAAAGTCATGACCAAGTTCCTTCTCGTTTATTCCGCACATTCATTTACAGACTCTATTGCGCCAACGTTGACGAACGTTAAGCCGCAATAATAAAGAAATGAGTTCGATATCACATTTTGAAATGTTTCTTTTCTTCATGTTCATCAACACAAACAGAGCATCAGTAACAATGCAGTTCTAGTAATATTACTGCTGTATTTACTCACCTTGAAAGAGCGGATACTTTAAATTTTGTAATTGGTTAACTAAGATAGAAGTCTTTTCTGAATAAAATCTTCAGGTGGCAAAGCAGCAAGAGGTACGGAAATGTAAAAGTTTAAGCACCTGCTATTTTTGACCGGGCCCTTAGCTTCCAACAAGCAGCCGAGCGGTTGGGAGTTAATAAAACAGCGGTAATCTAACATCATACTTGGCGATAATGCCATTTTTATTCAGAGTGGAACTTTGATTATATTACCTGGGCCGTTATCTCTGCTTTCAACCTTTCTCGTAATACCATAATTCCATCTTCCTGTTTAGCGATTTTCTAAACATTTCGTCTATTCCAGCTACCTTGGACATTTGGTTTGTTCCATTGTCTTGACATTGCAGTTCAAGCGTAACAATCTCCTCCCGGCTATATCTTTCAGCCTCACAATTCCTTCCATCTTTCCAGAACGTTACTTTATTTTTTATTTTTTGGATCCACCCAATACACTTCTCCTACCTTGGATTTATACATTACTTCTAGGCACTACTTCGTCCCACATGAGATGTTTAATAAGTTTTTCATTGAATTTTGAGTCACATTGGAATTTTATGAATATGCCTTCATGTACCGAACAGTCGATGTTTCAAATAGTCCCCCTTCCACCATCGAGCCATTCCCTCTCAGATTAGTGGATTGTGATGTTGAAAATCCTTATTAGCTGCGCCAATGCGTTATGTACGTCAGTGATACGTCACAGTATGATGTATTACTGTTGACAAACAAATTAATTAGTCCGTTCTTCTTCGACAACGCCTGAAGCAGAGAACGAAAGACATGAAGCTAGGTATTACATGCATTAGGGAAATAATTTCAACCGATACTTTGGGAAGAGAGGAGAGGGTGTGCCTCATCGGGAATGTGTTCAAAAGCATAGAGTAGAAAAGTGATGGAGTGTTCAGCTAAATACATCTACTTCATTTTGTTTGAAAAATATGTCTTTTGATTCTCATCTAAAATTCCTTTCATTTTGTTTCCCGCTGCCAAAATATTACGAATTTGTGTTCATGCCCTTGTACGTATAATTTAATCATAACGGTATTTCCATATTTTTTATTTAAAAATTCCTAATAAAATCCACTTAATATAACGCACTACAACACACATTCGTCCAAAAATTCTTAATTGGCAAGAATCATCGGCTTCGTACATGATTCAAATTTTTGTTATTATTTTTTTTTATTTAACTCGTTCTTTCCAATAGCAATTTTAATAAGATATTTCAACTGATAGCACAAAGTGATCACCATTTACATTAAAGGTAATGTATTGGTAAGGTGAAATTTTATTAATAATTTAAATAAATTGATAACTAAAATATTTCCCTAATCCATCATATAATCTATCAAGTACAGTAAAAGTCCGGTTATCCGAGTTCCGATTATCCGAGCCGCCGGGTTAACAGAGGCAAATTTTTGAAGAAGATAAAAATGAAATTATTCCAAAAATTTCTCATGCTGAAAGTTTAAAAAGAATAGAAGCAGCACTTGAATATATTGAGCAACAGGAAGAAAGCACAGCAGCCGACATAATGATGCCACAACGTTGGCGCTATACTTCCGCTATGAGGAGAAACAAAATTATGACACAGAAGACAATTAAAGACTTTTTTTGGTAAGTGATAGTAATTAATGCACAAAAAACAACTTTATTGCTTTACAAATTAGTTTTACACTACAAATAAAATATATTATTTCAGTTTCAATAGTTTTTCGATTCATTGTAACCTCTTTCCTTGACCCCCGGTTATCAGAGTTTTTCGTTATCCGAGGTGGTCCCGGTCCCGTTTACCTCGGATAATCGGACTTCTACTGTATACGTAATTTTCCTATAACTCAATTTCCTTCTTTTTCTTGTGGGGAGCGTATTAGAATATCTGACAACGCTTAAAACTGAGACACAAGCTACCAGGTATCGTCTTAAATTGTGAATACCTCTAACAATTATATTTTAACCATACTGTTAATATAACAGGACTCAAAAGAGATTTAAAAACAAGTTTAATTGTAAGAGTCTATTACTTGATTTTAATATTATGTTAGATGAGTTGGATACTGAGTGCCAGCAGTGTGCAGCGGGAACATGTCGTGTTAGGGAGAAATTGTTACTCAGCATCGACAATCTTCCGCTTGTATTGAGTCGTCAGTTCAGTGACTTGTCCCGACCCCATCAAATCATCCTCACTTAAAGTCGAGTTCACTTCGAGCACCTAGCAGTGACCTGAAGACAGTATTAAATCGATATAACTGTTTCTCCCACTTAATTCTACGTAACAAGTATTCCGTAAATACAGGCGTACTTGGTGGCAAGCAATATACGTAGAGTTGTTAGTTGAAAGAATATTTAATTGTAGAACAAGTGTAATGCATCCTTGTGTCTCTGGAAATAAATAAGAACTTTGTTGTATTTCAACTATTTCATACCATCAGTCCTTCCCAGAGGTTAGGCAAACGACGTTACGTAATCCCATAGTCTATAGGTACCTTAACACGGGTGGTGTCTAACATTCAGAATAATCAGGAACTGAAGACCCAAGGGATATAGTGAGCAAGAGTGGAGGAGGACAGCTCAAGACATAGGTCAAAAACTGAATTTTCTGTTACAGATGGTGTCATCAAGGCACAAAGCTACCCACTTACATTTACACAATGTTAGAAAAGAAATAAAAACACGCAGTAAGTGAAATCCTCAGGATTTTTCCCCCGTTGTTAGGCTATATCCCGTTACAATTTAAGAAACATATCGTCCTTTCACCTTTTTTTGTTTGCAGAATGTTAGTCATGGATAAAATTTTAATGCCGAAAAATGCTTTAAGAGATATTAGTAATAATGTAAAATATTCATAGAGATTATCAAATAAAGTGCCAACGAAATTTCACTCATGAATTATTTCAGGGGCTCCAGGGTATTTGGTTTAAAACCAGTTTTTACTTACGAGCTGCCAGTAATGCAATTGTAAATTTAATTGATGGTGAGTAATAATAAATAGAGATTTTTGCACATTAAAACAAATGAGGCCTAATCAAATCGAAATCAATTTGTATCAGCTCTTAAATCATGTTTAATAATTTAATGATCTAATTTGACATTCCTGTGATTATTCGGTATATGAGTGAAAATAAAGTTAAATACTTTTTATTCATAGTGCAGTGAATATTGAGATAGAATTTAATTAACAGTAATAAATTCGTATGCTATTCGTATGTTAATAACCTGAAACTTTTATTCATTCTGAAATTTTTATCATTTAGTTAACGCCAAGGTTTAAAATAATAAATTCTCACTATCTCCCCAGACAGAACAGGTAAGTGAATGTTTTAGATCTGTGACAGTTTGCTAATCTTATCTTAAAACCACGGAAAGGTCCCATAGTAAGTAGAAGTAATGTGAAAGAAACTGAATTCGAGGGTTAGACGTAATGGATAAACTATTGACTGTGGAATAACATTTTCGGTTTTAAATGATGCAAATTCACAGATGATTATTTGAGAACAAATGTTTTCCTTACCCTCCACCTTGTCATCTCATTCGTTATGGTTGTGTTAAGTTAGGTATTCCTTCAAACGTCTAGAGAACCAAACAGACTTTCATCCCAGAGGAGAATTTTGTAGTACAAATAGAGATTGAAAGAATAATTATGACGCCAAATTTGTTAGAATTACAAGAGCGTCAAATATAACTGCTGAACTTTATTTTTATGTACAAATACAAACCACCGAAAGACAATTTCTGATTACCTGTAATTAATAAGAAAGTTAAATATCAAATAAAATTCACAAGTAATTCAAAAACAGTTTAATCCTAGCTGCTTCCTGAGACGTGTAAAAGAATCTCAAAAACATACCTGTCACTTAACTGGATTTAATTTAATAGGGGATACAGGATTTTATGTCTCGGATTTTATTTCAATTCCATCAACTAAACAGTCAATAAATACATGAAATTAGGTCAACAATAAAACAAAACGTATTTTAGCTTTCTTCCTAAATCAAGGGTAATGGAATAAATTTGAATAGTTTCGTTATAAATGAGTATAAATCGCAGCGTTGCTACTATATCCATGCAGGAATACACGTGAGAATGTGCACTTGGTTAGCTGAGATCTTACGAAAATTCTTTTGATAGCAAGAGTTTTTGGTTTAAGGTACGCTCAGCGGTCGATAGATTAGTTTTGATAAGAATCCACTAATTACCGTATCCGATTTTTAGTGATAGGTAACCGAAATATGAGGTAGAATTTTTTAATAGGTTACAGTCATATTCCCACACCAATATTAAAAGATTGGCATTCTCCTTTGACATATTTGTTTCTTTAGAAAAATCTTAATTACTAATGTTAAAATACTAGCATGTCTAACAACGCAATGATGTTTGGAGCTGTAATACAAACATTTTTTAATTAGAATAATTTGTTCAGAATGTGTTATTGAAATAGTATGCAATTAATAACCTCTATTTTAATGTGTTTTTGGTTCAGACTTCCGGAATGGTCTAAATACGAACATTTGGTATGTCCATTTCACACAAGAAAAATGTTTTTACAAATTTAATAATTTAATTAAACAATATAATAGTTTTCAATTTAACACTTCTATAATTTGCAGAAACTACCTGCGATACTTCTTCGATTGATAATCTCCTTTAAAATATTTTTTTTCTTTAGAAAAATCTTTACCGATAAAAACAAGAAGCAAAATAAAATAGTCATCCTGGGAAGTTATTAAAATTAAAGTTTTCATTCATAAAAATTAAATCAATTATTTAAGCAGTTCAATAAATAATTTCATTTCTATTAAAACTATTTTTGGAAAGATTAAAGTTGAATTGAAATACAAAGGAAGTAGTTTAATAATAAGATACATTAGTGCGTAATTTCTCAAGTATCACAATACCGTTAAAAAGAAGACTTTCTGTAATTTAAAAAACTAATCTTTATTCACTATCGACCAGATAAAAAGTGCAATTCCCTATGTTTTACGAAGCCATATACATGATATAAAAGCGTTTTATTAGAAAGTATTAAAATTTTACTCCAAGTAGCCAAGACAGAATGCGTAGAGTATTCTATTTCAATTTTGCTTGCATCTTGTGCTAAGAGCCCCACTTTAATTCGAGATACAACTGATGCAACATTTGGGACATATATTTCTAGAATACACACGCAGCTAAGAATTTAATTTAATGTTGCCTACTTGGAATATCTCGAGCTGGAGAAGGCTAAGCGCCGTTAATGTAGCAATGGTTGGACGGCGCTTACGCCATAATCCGCCGTAAGCTACGGCCACGCGGCCTCGCGCGTACCTCCTGCTAGCTGGCGTTCACTCGCCGATAGATACACAGGGTTAGTTATTGTACAACAACGTGTGAATTAAAAATTAATAATTATTAAACAACAGGTAATCCTAGAAAACTACTTAATTGATTTGAACAAAAATTAGCGTATCGCAGGAAACTTTTATATTTATATGTCAAGGTAGTGTTTAATTATCGAATTAATTTGTTTTTGTCTATACAGATAGCACAGGCGTTTAGGGGACAGAATTTATCAATTTAAAATAATCATAATGCTGTATTTTGCTGAAGGTAGAAATAATGTTATAATCTTGTAATAGAAAGAGGTAAAGGCAGTGGGTATTCACAGCTTCCCAGCCGTATTCCCGTAGGATTAGAGGAGGTAAAGCTCCGCATTCCTCTTTCCTCACCGTAGGCACTAGAGTGGACGTGCCGGGGTCGGCGACACGGTTCGGACTTTTTCTTTACCTTCCCGTGGAGTTTCCTCTACGATACTCATTTGATGAAAGGCTGGAAAGGCCTGGGGGGGGGGGGGGGCGTTCCGGAGCTTCGAGAAAGAAGTCCTCGTCTTCGTCGGGGATCGAACCCCGGTCTTCTGAGTCGTTGTCATGCGGTCTACCGCCTGAGCTTCGCGGCCGCCTGTTATAAATTAAAACATAATTTCATCTATGGAGTAATTTAAAACTATACCTCATCATCGTTTGACACTGTGCTCTTCTATCAGAATTTCAGATTCCGTAAAATAATATAACACCATATACTGCAGACAGGAATCGTTAATTTTAAAATCATTTGGAAAATGGTACTGGTTAAGTTTTTTGTGTCTTTTTAGTTGTCATTTACAGTAAATGTTTATAAAAAAAACACACACACACTTTTATGTCTCCAAGATCTCATTAAAACACAAAATCAGGGATAAAATTTTAAATCTTACATAGACATGCGGAGAATTGACGTTTAATTCTTTGTGAAGTAATGCCTAAATTTGCAGCTTTTATAAAGTGAAACTTCTTCGACCACGGTAAGGAGAAATTTGTGACCGTTACGCGTTACTAGTTATGTTACGCGGTTACTGTGCATTCGCATGTGCAAAACTCAGTGAGTATGGTTTAACGGCATCATCATTTCGCGATTTGTTTATGGTTCAGTGTCAAACTGAAAATAAGAAAAACATTAGGATTGTAGCAGCGTACATTTCTCCTCATCAAAAGTTAGGTGACGTTATTGTTTATTTACATCATTCATGGTTTTCTCTTACTTCATAAAGACAATATAAAACCAAGAAATCTAATACGACAATTGATGCAGTCTTGATCGTATTAAATGTGAAACGTGTAATTTCCTAATAATTACTGGATTTTACGGGAATGTCGCGTTATTTATACAACAGTCTAACCGTTCAGCTGCCATTGTGCAGCCTTCATCAGAGATACTACTTATTATTACACAGCAACGAGCGCAGCGAGACTAATTTGCCGTTAGCATTGTTGATATCGTTCGTATTCTTCATCTTTTCTGATGCCTCCTTCGGCAGAATTGCAACCGAAAGCTGGCTTTCAAATAAATAATGCGGCATTTCAGACAAAAACAGCTATTATTAACAAATATGGTCGCGGAAGACTGATAGTTCATATATTTTCTATTCAGATACTATAAACCAGAGGTGGCCAACCGGCGGCCTGCGGGCCGCATGCGGCTCCGCCTTGTATATTTTCTGGCCCGCGAGATTCATCACACTTTTACAAAATATATTTCTTTTATAATGGCCTAAGTGGAGAAAACCAATGTTTTAATAAATTCATTATTTGTGCATCCATATTTTCAAAATTTATTTCATTTACATTTATATATCATTTTTTGTGTTATATATTTCTTTAAAATGTGCGTTTTGTTTTATTGTTATTATATTATCTATGTTTACATGTAAGAATAATAATAAACACAGTAATAATAACTCATTATGTTTCAACTTTTCACTCGAAGAAAAATGTCTATAGTGGGTCTAAATCTAATATGGGGATATATAATTTTATATGCGGCCCGCGGAGTTATGATGGATTTTCAAATTGGTCCGCAAGATCGTTTGGGATGACCACCACTGCTATAAATCTTTAAATACCCAAGTATATGACACAAATTCACAAAATACAACAGAATTAATAATTAGTAATAATAAATAGCAATATAATTTAATTTAATTTAATTGCAATGGAGCACACGCTCCAATTAATATTAATAACAACAATAATCATTATCATCAACAATTTGTAAATGTATATCTGATATAATAATTTTTATTTTGTTCCAAAAAATGTTAATTTACTGATGACTCGTGCATCCTAATGACTGCAAGTACAGTTATTACATAACTTTCTTCAAGTTGCTTTCCGATGTTAAAGCCGAACACAAATACAGATTAAGGCTCGATGCAATAGTCTATAATATACATTCTAGCGTCTCTGATAATCTAAAAAAATTAATTTATTTACGAGAATAACTGACGGTGTGAAAATCGGGATTCACAGAGTGATAAATATGGTTCTGGTATTTCACCCTAATAGCATTTGTTCTGGCTGGTTTCCGCTTACGAGAAACTGAGTTAAAAACTGTGACGTTTTAAATTGTGTATATATACAAAAGCATTATTTGCTAAGCCAGTCGAATAGTTGTGTGTTTTGATGAATGTATCAGTATACAAAAGGTCGTGAGATCGATCCCACGAGCATTTCTTTTTGGTACTATTTGCAGTTAACAGGATTACAAATGCATTTTTAATAAAATTCACCGAAAAATAGTTTTTTTCTTCTTCGAAGTATTAACAAGAAAAATACACAGCAAAAAAGTGTGTATGGCCTTTAGAAGTTTCACTTCTCGCGCATGTATACACTGATACAGGCGACAGTTATTTAAAAAAAGAGAGAGAGAGAATACATTGAAACGAAAACTTCCAACGTATTTGGCTTACTTATTTACTAAAGTAATTAAAATGCAGTGACACACATCAAACGCTACCCCACATGGAGCGTTTATTTATCGCATCCTATCATATGGTAAGAATGATACTTTATTGTAACCATAAACGTTGAAAAACAAATAAAAAACTAAAATTAACTAAAACCTAACAGCTAAAACCTAGTAACGTATTTTTTAAAACTGTCATAATGTTCCACTGAAAAACTAGAATAAAACTAAAAAGAATTGCACTGGTTGTTTCATATAACGTAATTCTTAGTTTAGACGCTCTATCTCACAAAGTTAAAAAAAAAAAAAAAAAAAAAAATTCAGGTTTAAGGAACCAAGAAATTCGTAAAACAGAACAGTGGTACACAATGTACTTTCATTTTTTTCATAACGACGAATTAACTTCCCGCTATCGGTCAACCATGAGTTACGCGGAATTAACTGTAAAAAAACCCTGATAATTCAGATTTTTATGCTCAACACGAACTGTTATCTGGAGAATAACTCAATCATTCCAAAACTGGGTACTGGGGATTGTTATTCTTTGAGGTCGCCATAATGGACAATTCCCTCAACCAGAGACTTGGGATTTGAAATTTTTTGAATGGAAACGCTTGGGTTAAAACTGAGAACAGCGCAAATTTTCTGAAAATAATGGTTGCATATAACACCTGACAAATGAACGGCAGCGGAAAGGGATTCTAATAAGGATACATGTCTAACTGCTTCGTCCATACGCTACTAATTGATTGTATCATGGCAATAATTCTACTGTGAGTGGAAAATCTTACAGCTTATTTTTCTCTTAGAGGATACTTACGACGTTATAGACATTTCGGTGACTAAAATAAATTTTCACAATGATGTGACTAATCATTTTAGCCACTCAACTCGTCAACACTTTCTCTGTAGCACAACGCAGAAAGATACTATATGAGAATGAACGGCCTACACTAGCTCCTTTGTTAGTCTTTCCGTCTAAAGTCCCTCTTGTCCACCAATGCTATTTTTCACACTTTTATCGTCTGTCATATACTCCCGCGTAAACAGCTCTCGTTTATACTATTTCCAGATAGGTCGTGATCGTTCGCAAATAACTCAGCCTAAGGCTTTGTGTCCCATGAGGAAATATAGTTCACTTGCATCGAGACTTAAGGCAAGTCCCTTATTCAAAGAAATATTTAATTTGGTTTTTACCACTTGGTACAACAAATAATTTTTACATTTCTGTTTGGCTACACCACAAACTATGGAATAAATATCCCAATTTTCGTAAAACGACATTTTTTATTATAAATTTGCCTATTACCATAGTTTTATTCGGATGTAGTATTTATGCCTGGACGAAAAAGGTGAACACAGATTAATCTTTGAGGTTTAATTTTCTAAAAGCATCCTTAGAAGTCTTGCTCATAGACAGTTTTCATGTTATGGCTCCTGATGATGGGAAATTTTTTCAAAATTGGCTCGTTGTTAGTTTATATTCCTGCAGGATAATCATGATAAACAGTCATTAAAAATGTTTTGGAATGGTTTTTGACATTTTTATCTAAATTTTTTAAATTATTTATTATTCTTATTGTTGAATGAATATTTTTGAATAATAAATAACGCACCCATCGGAACCTTTTTTACCAACGACAAATTCCGATGCCTCTTGTCCCACAGGAGATCTTTCTGGCGATACGGCCCCTCTACTACTTTGGTACTTCTTTATTACGTATTCCACACAGTAACTGTAAAATTTAACAAATTTCAGGAGGTTTCTTAAAGTGAAAAATTGTAGAACTCTAGTTAGTGACTCTGATATTGTAGATAAAATAGTTTGCAGTAAGTACATTGTCAAATGCGTTTCTTATTCACTTCCTGATATAGAATCTTTACAATTTCCGTATGTTTATTCTGTTTTCGTCGTTTGGTGATGCTTTGTAGGAAAGCTTTTAAATCGAACAAGAGCCAATACACGCAATAATGTAGCTAATGATGATAAATGGCGTTAGATGTTTCTTTTAATGAAATTAGAATTCACTCAACTATTTTAAACTGATACGGTAAGTATATTTTTTCAGTTTTGTGTTAACATATTGTTTTACAGGAAAGATTACTTATTTTAATTTCGGATATGATTTATTCTGGTTCATTCTGTACTGTATTCTCTGTTCTACTGACACATAAGTTTACTTAATGTCGTAGGAAATATACAGGGCGTTCGCCGGGAAACGCTACCCTCCCAGTCTGTTGCCGTCGGCAACTTGCTGGGACAGTGGAGCCAGCAACTCCCGCCACACGGCGCCGTGAATCACCGCACTGTTTAACACCTCCGCTGCCCCAACAGTGTTGTGAATAAACGTTTCTTTGCGGTTTGGCTGGTTTGGGGCTTCATACTCTTACTAATCTGTACCGTGTTTGAGTGTGAGTAAAATTATGGTACGTTACAGTTTGCAACAAAGAATATTTCTGTACGATTCATATGTGAAGAAGAAGTCGTTTAAAAAGTGTCGCAGTAAATTTCGTCGCGAATATCCTGGCGCTTTACTGCCAGCTAAATCAACAATTCTGCGTCTGGTTAAAAAAGTAAGAGAAATGGGTTCATTTTTTAACAAAAAGAGACTGTCGGTCAACTGTATTCTCACAGAGGAGAAAATTGACGATATTGCTTTTCGACTAGAACAGTCACCCAAAAAATCATTAAGTCAGTTAGGGCAGCAGGCAGGCGTATCTAAGACGTCAGCTTGGAAAGTAACAAAGCTAGTTCACTTAAAGCCGTACAAAACAATTTTGGTGCATAAAATTACAGAAATAGACCAGGGGCCTAGGATTAGATTTTGCAACTGGTACCTGCAGGGTGTCCACGATGGCACTGTTGATCCGCAACTGACGTCACATTTAAATGCTTAGCACATACAAGTTTATGAAGCGTAATTATTATGAAATAGTCCGCGGCCGACGGTCGAACAATGCCAGAAGCTGACCGCTCGCTCGCCGGGAGCAGTTTCTTCCTTGTAGCGCTAACAGTGGGTAGCGTTTCCCGGCGAACGCCCTGTATATGGATCAAGACCCACACTGAAAACAACAATTTTGATGCACTTTTATGTTATTTGGTGGATTGAGTTATTTTTTCGCAGTGGAACCGTAACGGATCACGTTGCTACTTAACAGATTTATTCGGACGATGACAAAAATTAAATATTTTTGCAACATTCATGGAAAATCTATGAGAAAACACATTTTATTGTGAGAAAATGTAATGTCAAATCAGAAGTAAGGATCTGTAAAAACAGGACAGATATAAACTAAGCGAAATTAAGCTTCATTCATGGGCAAAGTAAACGAACTTCTGTCAATAATAGCTTTCAACCATCGCACACGCTTCAAAGTGTCAAAGATAATTTTCGGTTTTTTAATCATTGTTTTACGACTTTTCGGCGATGAGATCACTAGAGCCAAGAAAGGATTATGAGCAAGGAATAGGAAGGAAATCATCCACGGACTTTATCAAAGAATCATCGTAGTTAGTGTTGAAGCTGCTAGTTTGTGTCTGACAACGAGTTACTTTGTCAATGGTCAGAGATATTTTAAATTGATCCTACAGGAAGAATATAGTAAGAATGGAGACTTTTCCTAAATATGATTGCAGTAAAATCTTCACTGGATCACCGCTGGAATGTGTTTTACAAACGTTGACGCCCCCTAAAGCACACGTGTTTTCCAATTTCGTTGCAACAAGGAGTAGACGGATCTACTGATCATGCGAAGCAAACCGTGAAAACACTGCCCTACAAAACCGTGTAGTTCCACAGCGCAGTGCTATGTTGAGCGGGTCCATTGTCCTCCTGAAACCATATACGCTGCTGGAATATACTTCGTCCATGTACTGCAGAAATAAGAACTCGCAATTTCTGCCGTCCAATATGCCAAACTGAACACACGCGTGTAATACTGCATAAAGTCGATGGATGATCCCGTCCATACAATGACAAAGAACTGATACTGGTTGCCATGGTGTCGTGTTGCGTCTGGATTGACATTAGCCCGTACTTGTTCACTGGGAATATTAAAAACTCCACCAAGTGTGAAAAGCACGTGTCTCGTAAAATTCGGCTGCGTCGCAGTGTGCAGTAGCAACCAGCGAGCGAATTTAAAGCGAGGACGACGACATAAAGCAGTCCATGTTAACAGTATGCACAAAAAATGTTCATTACATACTAATATTGGCATGTAATTTCAAAGCACTGCAAATCTGCCCTTAGAAGATGTAAAACTAAATTAGGAACGGTTTTTCAACCTTAGTAGGATATTTTATGTCATACTTACCATTCTCACACTGCAACTTCATACTTCATACTTCATACCTTCGGGCGGAAAGTTCCTGAGTCTTAGAACTTGTCTCGTATTTGCCTATAAAACATCATCACACATATATATATATATATATATATATATATATATATATATATATATATATATATATATATATATTCCTTGACACTATGAAGCATTTACAAGGATATATTTACAGGAATATATCGAATACCATACTCTCCCACAACACCCATACGTGAGACTGAGTTCATTTTACAAATTGGTAAAGCCATTTCCGCGAATATGTAAATTATGAATTAACGAATTAATACTGTGCATATACATTCATATGACTTTATATTATATTTTTAATCAGAAAAAATTATGGGAATATATTAGACAAATTTTCTCTCTTGACTGCCAAGATAAATATGAAGAGAGTAATGTGCAGCAAATTTTTGGCACTGGATGCTGTTGATGGTATTAGATATAGACGGAAACACACATTCTTACAAGTCTTATGACTTACAAAAGTTCAATTAATTTTCATAGATTGTTTTAGATTACACTATCCTCGCTTGGGTTTATACCGAAATGTTTATCTAGAAAAGTTTATCGACAAATGTTCTTTAAAACTATGGATAATTACTTAATTAATACACTGGCTGCGCAGATAGTTAGACAACGAAAAATTTTAATGATTCGGGACATAGACTTAAACAATCATCGTAATTATACTTTAGCTAACTTATCATTAATAATTATTTTCACCATAAAACAAAGTAATGACACAGAACTGTTAAAAAACTACTTTCTAAATGCTTCATCTACACCTACAGCCAGACCTGAATGCAGTTTAAAAAAATTTCAATTTATAACATTACTTGTACCTTCAGTTTTTCGTAACTACTTTCACAATTCTACGTCCTCCAACACTCTCCACTACATCTATTTGTTTTTCGAATTAGATGGATTTATGATGGTTGACTTTGCCTACGTGGAATACATTTCACCCGCTGTTTGAGTGATCTAGTGGCTCAGTGGTTAAGGGGTCCGACTCGAGATCCAATGAACTCCGGATCGAATCTCTGTCTCGGCGGGGATTTTCATAGGCACTTAACCCGACGTTTACCTCTGGCAGAGCTTGTTGTGTAGTGTTAAATACACCAGAATGCTACCGTGGTTCGGGTTCCACGTTAAACTGTAGGTCTCCTGTACCCGGCAATCCTACCGGGTTAGGTTAAGGCGCCTACAATAGGGGCGGAATGCGAAACTCTGTCACCAGGTCATTACGAACACATGGAATTATTGTTATTATCAGCTATTTTAAATATTTCTCGTTAGTTGTTTTGCTTTGTTCATGAGGTGAATGCGGGACTACAATCTGCGCATATGAATAAATACTTCCTGATGTTTCCTCGCAAATTGTAGTGCATATTGGAGATCGCATATTTTCGCTACAATTGATTCTTGTCCGCTTGGCTTTGTGCTATGTAGCTATATTACACTTGATCTAACCCACTGAAATATCCAATCACGTATGATACTATAAAAGACAAAATCTGAATTAACAGAAACTAAATATCAAATTTCATAATAGCTGATATGAAATAAATGGTTTGAATATTCAGAAGAATATGATCGAAAATAGTATGGAACCATGTTCTCATACAAAAATTCTAGTGAAGAAACCATACTCGGATGCTGATAACGTGAACTGAATGTTCGGCCATTTTGGAAAGTTGGGATTAATATTTCTCTAAAAATTCGCGCCTGAATATATCTGAATATATTCTCCAACGCTCACGCCAATATTAATTCAAACTGGTCATCGAACATTAGTTCGTTCGTCCCAGGTGAAACCTGGGAGGCGGACTGGAGGGTCTGGAGAACCCTCTTCAGCCTAACTAATATAAGGGGAGGGAGTAGTAAGGAGATCAGCCATGGCCTTTGAAAGTAAACATCCCAGCATTCACCTAGGCTTTAGGGGAATAACGGTAAACCCCGGAAAACCGCTGTCAGGATCTCACCCATCCTCCTGATTGCCAGGCAGGAGGGAAAATTCGCCCTCGAGATTCGGTGACAATGCCAACTTTTTCCTGACGTTGGGTTAAAACCCGTCGGTGGTCCTCAGTGCGGTCTTCCGCAGTCATTCCAGGCGAATGCCGGGATGGTTCCTCTTATAGGCCTACGCCGACTTCCTTCCCATTCCCTACCCGTAGGTTAATTCGGCTGAAAAGCTTCTCAGAGATCCTACACTGCCTTCACCTATGAGGTATGGAAAAAAGACAAGTTATTGATATAATCGTTTTATATATTTGTTTTTATTACTGAAACCCATCACTATAAAATGTAATACGAATTTGAGATTGCTATTTTGATTGTTTGAATATGTTTAAGCGATTTAATACTGTAACATTTTACCGATCTTACATTAGTAGAAACAATTAACACTAGTAGCATTGAATACTATTCAATTAGAAGTTTAGACAGTAGTGGACATGTAGGATATATCAGTACTCCATTAGGTTGATAATCGTGAACAGTTCCTTATTTTTTGGCAACTTTATGTTCAGCGTCACCATCCAATATCACTGAAAGGCGATCAACATAGAAGAAGCAATGGTATATTTACCTGTAAACAATCTTCAGCAGCACAAGCAAAAATTATTTTCTGTGCTAGTTATTGCAGCCATTTATTAATTATACAAAACTAATTCGAGATTGTGTCTTCTTAATACATTTCCTGCCATGAAAACCCTGCATTTAATAACAGACAGCTGCTGAAGGAAATATTGCCAAACTTTCGGAAAGTGACATTACTTTGTCCAAAACGCAATTCTCAATCAAACAATGGAACTATCCTAAAAATGACTAAGAGTTATATTATAATCTTAATCACGATTACTAAAGCCAGTATTCACTTGCAAATTTAGATTCCTTGTTTCAATCAATTCACATTTATTTCTTTTTATTTAAGTGTCATTTTACTTCATATTAATCTGAAATGAAGTATGTAAAGTAACACTGGTCCCTGGTTATTAATATATAATACTTCAGGTACAGATATTGTGCCGTACTGGATTAATTTCCCGACAACACTTTACTGTTTATGAAAACTTTTCGTGGTTACCTTAATTTGTTTTCTGTGAGGACAAGGTAATTTATGGCGCTCTGTTCCCTAATTGCATTTAAATTGAAATTAATGAAACATCTGATTCTTCATCCCCTCACCTCATCTTACCTAGTTTGATTAAAAATCGAATACAATGAGGATTAAAAATTTAGATTTCAATAAACAGAAGAAAATTATAAATCGAAACGTTAGTGATACATTGAGTTACCAAATATAAAATACCTTTGTATGTCATATAAATTGTATGTGCAGTTCTTCTGTGGAAGAAAATCATGATAAATTGAATCTAGGGTGTTATAGCTTTTATTTTTAGATGAAAACCACAGTAAGTAAGTAATTACAGTCAACATTGCTATATCTTTTAGTTTTCTAGGTTTCGGAAATAATTACATTGAAATCAAAAGCTCAGTCACTGACTCTTACGTTTATGTAAAATGATACAGCAAATTGTATCGTATGAACGTATTATCAGTTATTTGTTTCACACATGTTTGTTTACGACATCTGACATTTCTAAGTCAACTGTAAGAAATATTTAAGCATAATACAGAAGTAATAATGGAACAAGGCGCAAAACCTCGCCGACGAAACTTGAAATCGTTATTTCCATGTGATAGGTTCATTTTGTAGTATTAATCATTTTGTCAGATTTGCTAGCGTTTTTCATATTTTTCCAAGAAGAATGAGTTAACAAATGCTGTTCTACTCGGCGTTTCGTTGCGTGACACTGTCAGAGAAACATAAGTCTGTCCCATTCCTACTGTTTCGGTACCGTTTTTAAACATTATTATCGGTCATTTTATTTTGGCTTTAAAAACATCACATATGTCATCAAATTGCAATAAAAATCCGCCACGCCCTTTTTTTTATCAAATTCATTTTACATTTCTATGTTAAGAATAAAGCCCTTTAAATGATCCACCAAACGTTATTACCTTTTACCGTTAATTGCCAAATAAACTTTTGCCTGAATTTTTCACAGCCCTATACGCAAAAATTAATAAAATTAAAAAAAACAATACAGATAACGTCACTGAAAAATATGTGCAATATATTGATCAAGAAAGCAAAATTTTTGTGTATTCGTTTGGTATTCGGAATCGTTCAGAAGTAAAACACAGCTGAAGTGTAAAATTAAAGTATTTCTCTCTTACTTTTTGTTCTTCAATCTATGACTTATGTGTAGGTCTTTAAAGCCAGGTGTGAATGTGGCGAAGGAACGTGAATGAATTTGGCAATGGCTTTTTGAAGGAGCCACCCAGGATTCGCTACGGGTAATTTATAGAAAATTGAAATCATAAAGACTTAAATGGAGAGTATATTAAATTTATTTTTTGTGTTGCGTTACTATTTTCTTTTCACGACGTTTCAATTGCAACATGAAGAAGATCCCTGGTTGAGATCGACATTTCAGCGCCAAAAAAAAAAAAAAAAAGACTCCTGCACTAAAATTTTTTAAAAAATGTAGATAAATCTTCATACCATCCTTCTGCTTGTTATGAACCAAGATCATTTTCTCTCTGTGTAACAGGTTGTGGGTTCGATTCCAACCGAGCTGGATGTTCTTAATAGCAAGAGGAAACGCTCGTTCGTCTTATGAGCCGGCTGATGGCTGAATATAGTGGATTGATATTAAAATAGTTAGGAAGACTCTGATATAACACAAGCTAGGTCACGTCTCAGATTTCTATTTTGCATACATTATTATACAATTAATATTTACATTAAAATACAAAATAAATCATTATAATAAAGAAAGCTCTTCCACTTGGTGGTTAAATTCTGCATCATAAGATGTATCTAAGATGTTGTGATCTTAAGCATATTCTACATCATAATATGTATCAAAGATTAAATCATCATGAATAACTGAGGACGACCATGACTCGGAGTTGTAATGTAGCTTGTGACTCTTATCTCCACCATAGAGTTAGGAAGCCATACAATCATCTGGATTATAATGAAGATATCTATTTAGTACAACTCTCTAAAGCTGATTTGCAGCTTCAATCTATCCTCTTTTAGTCACTTGACTCATGTCTCGTCGACAGCTAGGTATTCAAAGCCTGGAGAGAATGGAATGAAGGAACGCGAAGGAATTTAGCTATGACGTTTTGAAGGAACCATCCCATGATTCGCTACCGGTAATGTATTAAAAATTGAAATCATGATGACTGAAACGGGGATCAGACCCACCTCAACTCGTGCGCCAGCCACGAACCTTAATTGTTCATCCAACAGATTTAGTTTAAACCTATGGAGGCAGGATGAACAGTTCCTATGCTCCTTACCTAATTCAATCCGGCCATTTCACAGGGAACAGTAGATCTACAGTTTATCGCGGAATCCGAACCACGGAAGCGTCCAGGAGTACTTTGTATTATCCTGCAAGCTGCGATAGAGTTGAATGTCAACTTAAAAACATATGAATATCGCTTTCGATCTCCAATCAGATGCCTTAACCACTAAGCCACCAGGCCGGTCGGACTTTAATCATGTCGATTGATTTGGAGCAGAGCAACTTATATTTCTGCGGTTAGGTATTTCTTAGCCATTTGGAAGTAACCAGTAGAGACTGCAATAATCAAATCACGATAAGCATATTTAAGACAATTATTACCCCATAATGACGTACAGAAGTGTTACCAGTATAGCAGGGGAATGAAGAGGTGCTAGTCAAACCATTAGTATTATGTTGAAATTTTCTTTGCGCTACCACAGAGATGGTAGGTATAAGAGATCACGCGTGTGGTATTCAGATGCAAACCATACGTGCATGCGCTACTGACAGACTTTTGAAATCTATTTGCTGCACGCACTCGAAAAAATTTCTGGGTTCGCGACAGTTGTCTTCAGTTTTTAATGTTTTGTTAGTGCCCTTCCTAAACATTCTTGGCATGCTGTAGTATTCAGGGGAATCACTCGTGGAAACCATTCTTTGTGTCTGAAGGTGACACAGAAGCGTCGGATAGTAACTCATGCAGAGCCCATTCTGCCAGGAAGTTAGGCTCTCAGCCACCTACGTGGGACGTGTCTCCAGCGACAGGGTATCTTTCCCTCTGTAAATGCGAGACTTGGCTCGCAGGAATCTCTTTTGTGCGCGTGAGGAATGCTAGGAAGGAACAGCGAGGTGTCTGCCGTCACAGTGCGCTATAAAGGCAGGTCTCAGGCCGGGGACTGCTTCACTGCGACAAGAGTACCGCGTGAACTATAACGCGCAGGGGCGTAATTTCCTCCTCACGCTTGGCAGTAGAAGTTCTTAATCAAATATTTCTTTTGCCTCATTTTGTATGTCGATTGTTTGTCAAGAATCTATTAATTAATAAAATAACCATATTCACATATTACTGGATATTAAGGATGGAGTATTGGATATATCGTTTTATTAGAACTATCCTCATCATTGCCCTGTGCTGTTGGAATGAGGATCAGATGTTGAAATCAAATCATAAAAAAAGAAAAAAGCTAAAATCGTTTTTACTGAGAAAGTGATATTGTAACTTACTTTAGATATTTTCAAAAAATAAAAAGAGGGCTAATTCCATACATTAGAGAAATATTAAAATTCGGTACTGCAATTTTTATTTTGTTATCAATTATCAATAATGCGCATTGGTGAAAATGTACTAAAATTTTAACTTTACAGTGCGAATGATGAAGTATACCTTAAACAGACCAGTTCAGCAATAATAGCATACGAAGAACTGATGTGGATCTGTAAGGAATCTTTCACTGATATACTTTCGCCACCAGGAAAGCATATGTGATTTTCACTACCATCTAAAATTATTCTATGTGCATTAAGAGTAACAAGAGCCAAAAATTGAACCTTGAAGAACTATTTTTCCATTATAATTTAATGTCTTTAATTGTATTCCTATTATTAGCACATTCTTTATGCCAAAATAAGTGACTGTTACGAACCCATTAGGATGTTTATTTACAACAGTGTTTTTTCAATGATACAGTCTACGACTTTAATTAAAACAAGAAACACTACTTAGGATATAATTCTTTTCAGAATTTCTTACTTTAAATTATTAGTACAATCAAATTTCACGCTATTTCTTAAAACTGAATGTTACGATTAATTTACTATGTATCATACGTATCACCGGATGATACTTAACGTATCTTCACATGACATGTTCATATACTCTATAGAGTTATAGCTAAAATAACTCGGGTCTGTGGGTTTCATACTCTGAGCTGCTACTCCTCGTTTTCTAGCTGTTTCAATGGGTAGGTCTGGAAATATTCCGTTAATTATAATGTAGTGAATTAGCTTTGAACGCAAACTAGTGCAACGAAAACAGTGATTTCAAGTAGTGTGCGGTACGCACAACAAGTGTCACTCGTCGAAGCGTGTTTAATTAACGCGCTGTCGTTTACAGCGGCCCCGGCCCACAAGCGCTCCATTCACTCGGTGCTTTATCAGCAGGATAATGGCACCGACCTACCTATTGTGGTCGCATTTTTGAACGGCCGTCCTCGGACGGAGGTACAATGGTGTAGTGGTGGAGGCTGTCAGAGGCCACTTGCACCCAGTGGCCTACTCGGAGCGTCTGCCCTCGACAGTAGGCTCTCAAAGGGAGGTTTCACCCGCGTAGCTCAGAAATGCTAAATTCCTAAAGGTATGAGGGGAAAAAAGTTGTCAGATTGGTTTGGGAATTCAATATATTCCTTTTAAATAGTACAGGTAGAAACGTATCACTTAATTATGGACTACAATTTTGCATTTGACATTGTTCGTAAACTCATTTAGAATTGCAAATAATATTTTGACATCATTTGTATCTAATGGGGAAGCCAATGAAGCTCCGTCTTTTCCGTGAATTTCTTTGAAACGTAAGCCTGACGTTATAAAAATGGGGGTAAAAGTAATAAATAACAGCACAGTAGACCTATATAATTATGATAATAAGCACGTAAGGGAAACCAAGATAGCGCGGTTTCAAGCAGACACCCACACGCAACGTGTTAGTTGTAGACGCAACAGAAATTGTTAAGTTTATCTTTGAATGCTAATCGCTAATGGCCACTGCCTAGCTTTCTGCAAGTGAGAATTGATCGACCATCAATAATTTAGCAGTGTAATTTGGTAATCTGATGTATAACTAAGCTGAGGTTGTTACTATGTTTGCAGAAAGTTGATAGAATCCGAAGGTATTGGCACCCGTCGTAGAAAGGTGCAAAGAAGAGAAAGAAAAATTATGTTATCTTTGAGATGATAACTGGCAGTACTTACTCAAGGTTAATCTGCATACGTTCAATTTCTTTTCCCTTAATATAGCTTCATTCACCGTGTAGACGATGAATGCCAATGAGGATATGTAGATAATTTTGCAGAGCTCGATGTGTATGCGGCAACTATCGGGGCTGGCGTTCGTAAGGACGTGGATTAAAATCCCTTTCCAGCTAACCAGATATCGGTGTTTTATGATTTCCAGAAATCACTCCAGGCTAAGTGGCGAGGTTTCGTCAAAAGGCCATGGCGGCTTCCTTCACTTTCTTACCGTCAGATCTCTCCCATCTCACATTACATCAACATCGACGAGGCATAAAGCCATATAAAATACATAATTTTCTCAGCTAGAACGCCCCTTCACACAATAATTGAGCTTTATGCCAAAGATAAGTTTCTTATATACGAGATTCTTGTATTTAATAGAATTACTACATTAATTTTTTGCTTATATTCACAAGTATATGTAAAATTTGCTTCGTATTGTTAGCTGCTCTTTAAAATGAAGTTTCTGATATCTCTTAGTATCTTGCTTAAGCCGTTGGTTAACTTCCCTTCCAGTTTTAAAGAGTAAAGACTTCATCTAATGTCTTCATCTAACGAATACCCAAAGTAATATTATTGTTGTCTCATCCGTTACAGTCACAATAGAAAGTAAACACTCTACCTGAAAAATTCACTTTCTCTAATTAAACAGAAATATCCTAACAACAAGAAATGTTTTTGAAACTGAAATATAAACAAGGTTTAAATTTAACAGATCGGTGCAATATAAATTTTATTCATAAAAAGTAAAAGTATGTTTAGTAAAGAAATAAAATGTTCCTGGAATAGTTGTTCCTGCTACGTAATGTAAAAATGCTGCCGCTGACATACTCCCGTTCTACTTGTTCACGTTAAAATACCCAGCGTAAAAGTTTGTAAGAAAATATCGAAATTAATTCTGACAGGACAAACAGTATCGTCAAATAACCTATCTTGTTTCTTTTACAACCCAGAAAAATTGTATTCCGTGTTTATTCGGTTCTCGAACGATGCAGCAAAATATATAAAGAACCTTCATAAAATATTTGTTTGGCTCTCGTCTAAGAATTAATATCGGAATATACGTAGTGAACTTTCTGTTACTAAATCCACCAGAAAACTTTAGAAGCGGTGACATCATACAAACTAGGAAATAATATATCAAACACAAGATACTAGTGATATTTGAAACAACTTCCCAGAAATGCTGCCAGTCTGCAAAGTCAATGATCATACTTGAAAGAAGTTAATATTTTCCTTAGCTTCTTTTTATAGGCAATACTCACAAGGATTTTCAAAATATCTGATGAGAAAAGTTTACTTTGATTTCTAATGTCCACTCAGCCTTAAAGTATGTTAATAATAACTCTGGCTATTATTACGCAGCATGAAAAATTCTGATCCTCAACATTTCCCATCATTTACATTATACAAATAGGCCTTAAAATAACTAAAAATACCAATCTTATACAAAGATACAAATAGACGACCAGCAGTAGCACATATCGCAAGCTAGCCGAATAAACCTTTGGACAAGTGGATTGTGTTATTGTACTACTGAAATTGCTCGGTGCACTGGTGATTATGACAGCGCTTGGGTGATGACTCTTATTCTCCGTTGGCCTTCAGTCAATCTTACTCTCACTGTCTCACTCTTCTCATACTATGCTCCCACAAAGAAATTATTAACTCGATAATTAATTTTCGCCACAGCTAGTAAATGTTCAAGGAATACTAGGTTCTCATTCTTGATTAATAGATACTGAGTCGAGACTAAACTGCTCAGTTAATGTCCAGTTCTCCT
>JARYHS010013631.1:14053476-14118802 GCA_031002005.1 Vandiemenella viatica | reverse complement strand
TGTCATCAAAAAGTTTTTATTTTAAAATATTATTTTAGGGCTCAAATAGAACATTAAAATTAATATTTATAGATAACAACTATTTATTCAAATGAAGCTTGAACTAACAATATCAGAAAGTTGGGAAATTTATTAAACACTGCTGACTAGTAAGTTGACAGAAAATACAGATAGATATTATTTGTAAATGACGCGCAAGGAAATAATATTGCAAAAGAGTTTCACAAAAAGAGGAAATATCACGGCGCTTCATTTTTTTTTTTTTTTTTTTTTTTTTTTTTTTTTTTTTTTTTTTTAAGTGTGCTATTAGTTAATTTGTAAGTGGAGGGAATATTCGAAGGTAAGAAATATAGAGGAACAGATTAGAATCAAGAAGACATAGATTGTATTTAATATATTGAAATTAAAGGATTTCCTAAGGAAAGGTAGAGTTTAGTTGAAAAACTAAATGAGCGTGTCTGTCAGATGTAGTTGCAGAAATCATTTGCTCTAATTTGGAAATCTATATTTTGACGGTTTGACATCACTATATGAAAATTTCAATCCTTGAAATTTTTAGAGGGTCTTTTAAATCGTGTTTTTTTCTTATTTAATGACGTCCGTACGATTTCAAAAATTATGTATACACAATAATTCAATTTGTCAGAATAAGATAGCGTTTATTTTAAAAACGTTGATTTAAGAGTTTTTATTTAAAACCTTTATAATATTATTGCCTATTAGAGAGGTACGTATTCTAAAAGCGTAAACGGTAAATAGTTACGACACTTGTAAAATTTGTAAGTGCAATTTCAGTACCAGCAACTGTGTGTGGAAGATGTCTTAGCTTTGTTGGCCACACCCATCGGTTCACTTGGCAGAACTACCACTAAGGATCTTCCCGCCAACAATGCCATACGCGATTTATTTAATTTTTCTGCACTTCTGATGGTCATTTTTTACTAGGAATCATTAGAGGAAGCTGCGTATATTGCCAATAATTTCTTTGCCTTACATTGCTTTTTTTGCTCATAATCATTTTTAGTACTCGAGAAAACTGTAATGAATTGAAATTTTACTGTCACTAGAAGAAAAAAAATATATTGGACCCGTAAAGGCCTGCATGACGCTATATTGACACAATATTTTTAAGTGATACTTTTTTAAAAAGCTGTTATCAATAATTCTAAAGAAGATTGGTTGCAAACTGTATTGTTCGAAGGGGATATCATTTTTCACTAACCACATTTACACTTTTTGAATCTACATCGACACTACTATGAACCATTTAGTTTCTCTTTAGTGTCTCCTTTCGTTTTATAACCTTGTTACAGCACTGCCAGACTCTGTGGAATTTCATTAGTTTCTCAGAAAGTAAAATACTCCTCGGTATCCGAGTGCATACGAAGTAAGTTTCTGCGCCGCATAAATTCCGATATCTGATAAGGGTCGCAGCCAACTCTGAAGGTTCACATCCACTGAGTATTAATTTTGACTTCATTCTTTAGTTCATATTTGCTAAAAATAACACTGAAATGGGCCACTTTAATCGCCATTGAATGTTTCATGTCCAGTTGTTGCAGGATAAAAAATAATTTGAAGCGGCAATCATTCCTGGGAAGGTTGTACTTTCATTATGTAAAATTGGTAAAATATGGAAAAATATATTTTTATCTTTTACTGTGAACCATAAATTTAATTTGTAGGTGAGATACAGACCTTGCAGTTATTGAACGAGTATGTAAGTACCGTTTATACCAACGAAATATGTCATGAAAGTAGAAGTGACAAAAATAACAAGAAAAAAGAAATTTAATTGTTTTAGGAGTGGTGTATTAATTATTGTAATTTTACATCACATATTTTGACAGTTCAGTCGCTAAGATCCTTGTTAACCTAAAATTATAACCACTATTGAAACTACTGAATTTATAGATTCGCTATTTAAAAAAATAGCAATCAAGGAATTAACGTTGAGTCTTCAAATATATTACACGATACGTATATGCTCCATTTTCTCTCTGCAATACACTAATATCTCTGAGTTTTGTGTAAATAACATCATATATGATCCGTTGAATATAATACTTTTTTCATAACTAATATATTAATCATGTTATATTAATGAGCTGTAGCCGAGTTAGAGTCATCAATGAAATGAAAGAAAATGTAACGGCGTTGACTCAATACTTCCTCTTCCCGATTTGTTTTACGATCTTCCTTTTGCAAAACATTTGTTTTTCTAAAAACGTATTTATGAATGATAACTTTTAACGCTTGCATTATAACTTTTTTTTTAATTTTTATTTTGAAATAATTTGTGTTATCTGAGAAGAACTACTACTATATACCTTCTATGGAAAGGCCACACAGATTTTATTCATAATTTTACATTCATAAATTTATACAGCCAAAAAATATGACAAAAAAAACAATTTTTCAGACTTTGACGTACGAGTGACCTGCCATTTGGGAGAATGCGGTTTCGATCCCTGTTCCTAAAATCCATATTTATGTTTTTTATTGATTTTGAAATCACTACACGAGCAGTTGCCGGAATGATTCATTCCAATAGTTAGTGGTTAAATTCCTTCGCGCTGATTGTCTCAAATCCTCTCCTTGATTTAATGACACACAAGACATAAAGCTCAGTTTTATGTACACAAATTATATCTCTAAACCATCTTAAACCAGACTCTGGTTGGCTATACTGCACTCCATATATATGGTGGATTGGCAGATTGCCATTCTCTGGTTTAAAATGGTTTAGCAATATAATTTGTAGGAATCTTGGATGATTGCTGCAGGACTGTTGTTCCTTGAAAGTAGTACTGTACTTTTCCAGAATTATAGTTCTTTGCCAGCGTATAAACAGTATCTGGAACGACCCCGCCAGTTACGAGCCCGAAGCATTAAGAAAAGCAAATATGTTTTTATGCCTGAAGTCTACTTTTCTTACGTATGCTATGTAATTCATTTATGAGGAATTAAAAGTATAAAATACATTAATACCAATAAAATAATAATAAAGTCCCAATCTTCCTTGATCACCTGTTGGTTCCTGGAAAAGTTTTTCCAGTTACAAAAAAAAACTTAATAATAAAGGAATTGTTTTTTCTCTTAGGAATGGTATGAGATATTAATTTATCCTCTTGGATGCCAGAGATTCCATCTTGTCTGGTGTCCTCGCTGTTTGACTTCCGAGGCTTTGTTCGCTATAACATCGCGCCTTATAACGTAAATAACTTGCTCAGGCGCGCGTTCCACCTCTTCGAAATCCGTATCTGGAAAAGCAGCACAAAGGATAGACGGTGGGGGTAGATTTATTTATCACTCCCACTCAACCCTTTAAAAGCTGTTGTGAACATCGGAAACGCCTACTGAAATGCGAGGCGCGCATAATATATCGTCTGGCGATTCGTGAAGCATTTGCGTACATGAGAAATTCAGAGGGAACGGCTGAGCCAGCCGGTTCACGTTTCTAAGAATGGGAAGCAGATAGGGTGGGCCTTACAAACTGACCTTAGCTCGTATAATAACAGAAAGGAATGGAACAAAAAATAAACACTTGATACCAGTAACATTCGTGTGCACTAATCAAAAATTTGTACGAGACTAAATGTTTTAAACATTGTTAGCTGACCACACACTTGACATTAGAATGAAATCCTAGCTTTAAAAAAAAAAAAATTAAGACGATTCCAGCATGCTTTAGTAAAATTATATTCGCAATTATGAAAACATTTTTTCGCCTAATCACTGCACTAATAACACAGTGAAGACCACATAAGACCAGTAAAACATAGTTAGAATTACTTATCCTCTATTGATTATCAATCTTGTTGAAGCATTGCCATGGTAGTCCCTGAGAGGTAGAAAGGGTTCCGGTACCACTGTGTAGCGTCTATCATTTAGAAATTATAGCCGGCTTTCACAGTTATCTGGATTAATGCTGGAATGTTTCCATCAATTCTATTGAAACACTAACGTAATAAGATAAATAAAATCCCCAGAAAACTTGTACAGATGACATCATTCGATACACCTCCATCAAATCAGATCATTCTTAATGACCTCGATGTAAAAAAAAAGGAGCCAACCACCCTCTAGCCCGGTCTTAAAACGGGTACATGAGGCTTACATTCCAATGATATAAATGAACAGTCCGCCGAATTCTGGTTCAAATACTTATTTACTGAATCTACCGTGAATCACGTAAATACTTCTTTCTTCATACTAGACTTTCACCCATTTGGATTTTCGCCATATTCTGTTTGTTTAATTTTTAAAAATTACTTAATTCATCTTTCTGCTGGCTCAATTAATCCATCAATGTTCCTGTGAAGCAAGGTTTAGGCGTTACTTTTTCCTACTGTCCAATTTTTCTTCAGTTGCGTAAATTAAGAATGAACTTTATTGGCATTGTGTTTTCATTTTCATCGTTCTAGTGACCTGTGTGTGCTTTGTTAGCTTTTAATATTTTGATACTGTAATGGCATCTGATTGTATTCAGTTTGCATTTGCGGTTTGTTCATAGTTACCACATTTTCATTAAGTTTAAGAAGAACTTCTTGGTTATATTTGCATCTGTTTTTATCAATATTTATTTAACCTTCGAATAATGAAGTGAATCTGTAACACTATGTTTATTACAATTAGCGTTACATTTTTGTCTAGAAGCATAAATCCTCTTTCAGCCCTTTGCAATGAACAGGGATTCCATAAAATATCTGTTTCTAAAATTGCAGCAACATTCAATTTGCCTTTATGATTAGAGATTCATATTATGGGATACTTAACTAATGCTTAATTAGATATCAACGGTCTCCATTTCATCATTTTCTTCAGCGAAGTTGGGAGGAACAATGATTTTAAATTGTTTTATGTGAGCTAGATTTTGGTCCTCTCCAATTTAATTATAATGCGTTTTCAGTTTTCAAATTAATGGTAAATACTTTGTTGTAATACAGGTGGTAGTTTTTATACTAGTAATTCTATTTATTTCGAGCTAGGTGTGTTTGTCGTTCATTCGAGTCACGTCACTGATATTTAAAATATGTAGGAAACATCACTTTATCTCAACGTAAAAATTACGCTACGTACATTTACGGTAAAAATTCCTGACGTTGCACATATTGGTAACATTAAGAATTTATGAATCGTTCCCGTAATAGACGGTAAAGCCAGGAAAGGATGCGGACAAAGAGAGAGAACAGGAAAGAATTTCGCAATGGCATTCGGAGGAGACATTCAGACGTTCGCTAGGGACGATTTCGAAAAAAATTAAAGGTGGAAACCGAAATCTGAATGACGGAAAGCAGATTCAAACCTACGGCCTTCCGAATTATAGATGAAAGTTTTACCGCTTATATAACGAAATCAGTACAGAGGACTGTATGTTCAGCGTTGCCGTAGCGTCTATTGTATTTTGTCTTGGCCAGAAAATGTAGCCCATCCATCTAGAATTCCAGTATAACAAAAGTAATCTCCCCTGCCAGCCGCAACGAGTTTATTTTTCCTCTCCTGAATCCTAAACATCAGTACCGACCTATTTCTTAAAGTGCAAAGTAGTGCTGTCGTGATACGCTTTGGCAACCGTCTTACTTCGACAATCGGTAACAGATTGCAGTAGGAGTAGGAGTGGTAGAGGGTGGGGGAGGGAGTGGAGATTCTACTTCTCTAGATTGATTTCCGAGAGAACGTGGAAGGCTGATCCATTACAAAATACCTATCCATGTATGCAATTGAAGGAGAGTAAAATTTCCTGACTTGCTGAGTATGTCCTAATCTTCAACACCCTCGACAACTAGTTCCACCCAGTGTTTTTATTTTCTTTCACAGTGGTTCCTAAAAAAATTCTTTATTGTAGACCAAGTTTTTTAGAACTTTGTTGGTAGGACAGACATGAGTTTAAAGAGTACTACTTCTGACGTTCAGTTTAAATCCAACAGAATATCTATTATGAGATACTTCAATTCAAAAGGCGTACTTACAAACAAATCTGTTACCGTCCAGTCGACGAGCCATGACACTATAAATACAGAATATGTACGGAACATTCAGATGGAACTTCGTTGGTGGTCTCCAAAATTACCTTGCGCGAATTACCAGCTTAATTGGACCAATATACAACACCCTCAAAATCGTGTGGGACAGAAAGTTAATGATTTCCAGCCGTATAAGGAATATATGAGTGCGAATTAGGGATTACAGTATTGTAAACAATCACGAACAGATAACCAGTCAACATATGATAGATGGTTTGGTACACAGAGTCAGTGAGCCAACTAGCAAGTGACGCAAGAAAAGGATAAACACGTTGTCAGGATAATCATAGGTAGGTAACTTGTGAAACTCCAGTCAGTACCCAAAATAATAGATATTATTAGCCAATGTCGAATGGTTAAAGATATATGTCACAAATATACCGGATTAACTAAGTAAATAGTTATGTTGAGTACATAATACTGTCTATGAAGATTTTCGTTAATCTGAAGTTGTAATTATACTTAGGATCAAGCAAAAATATATAAAAACAACTAAATCAACGGTGCTCCTTATGCCATAAGGTGAAAACGGAAGCCAACATATACTATACACAATAATAGAAAACACAATTCTACTGTATTCCGACGTGACAAGCAGAGCCAGGATTGAGTAATTGCAGAGATATTACTGCAACATGGACTTTGTTTACACTTCCCCAGTAATCTTTGCATTCCGAAAAGTGAAATTCAGGTTACACACAGACCATTTCGTTTGTGGCAGAGTATACTGTATCTTTCCAAAACTACGGATAACAAAAAAAAATGACAGTTGATTTTTTGAGTAAACACTTCCTATGGTAAAATTAAAATGTATTGTAATTTGGAATTATTGCTTCCTTTATTCTGTGAGAACAGTTTTTCTTAAGTAATACATGAAGGAGTTGATACTTAAAGCACTTAATATTTCAAGAACACTTGCAGCCTTTAATTTTATGGATTGGAGTAGGTATAGTGGCTTTAACACCGCGACAAAAAGCACGTATTACACCGTACAATATCATCTTATAGGAAATGCTGGTATAATATATCGATATAAAATATGATGGAGACTAGCTTATATCATGCTCAATGCTTTTATCATACAGTAAAACAACACAATTACCATATATTTCTTCATTTTCACTAAGCACTTACGAAAAGCAATTTTGCAGTCTCACGTCGCAACCACTAATTCCTCCGTCTTTATTAAATTGTAGGCTCGGAAATTCTCCTTTTCTCTGCTCAGTGATCTTTTACAGTTTTATTAATTCCTTTCATTTTGGACTGAAGAATTTCATTCAGGTATTATGTTGGAAACAAATATAATACCGAAGATATATCGTGCAATATGGTAAATGTTTGAAATAGAGCTAAACAACATATGTCTTTTCCATATCTGCTTCCAATTCACAGTTATTTATTTAAGTTCTGATTAATTTCTAAACTGGATTCGTTGAAACAACAACAGAAGTCTATGGAACAATTAGTAAAAATTCCAGTGTTACACTCCTAGGTTTAAGAGCAATAGTTTCCCACATTATCACAATGCAGGAACGAATCTAACGCATGTAGCAGAAACATTATTTTTGTTTTCATATAAATACTTACCAATTTCACTTATTGATTTTATCTGCGAGGGCATTGTATTTTTAGAATAATCGATCTTGCGTCTTACGTAAATGGTTGTATTCCTACGGAATTATTTTCGATTTTGTAATTTTGAATGTAAATTGAGAGGAATCCCGAAGTATGTTCACAGTTGGAAGTGAAAAAAAGAACGAGAAGTACCTTTTGAAGGCGTCAAAGGTCTTAATTGATTTATATGCTGGTGTCGTGGTTGAAGCATGCCTTACATAAATATTTCCTTTTAGCATACAGTTTCATATTTCCAATCGAGAGCGGTGAGTTGACGCTAATCTTCCGACCTCACATTCGGAACGACACGGATTCGGATCTCTGTCCAATCATCCAGATTTGTGTTTTTTATGGTTTCCGCAAACCAGTCCATTTGACTGCCGGGATGGTTCGCTTAAAACTCATGGCCGAATTCTTTCGAATTCCTTGCTCCCAGTACTGTCCTTTACCATAACTAATTTCCTAAAAGTTGATATACCGCAATGCCTTAACCAAATCTTTTCATGCGTTAAATATTGTTTCCTCTGATGTGATCAGAATCGTATTGTAGTGAACATAATGAAACTTCAAATCTTTGTGTTAATACTTTCAACTATTAGTGTCTCCCAAAATTCGTTTTTCAGAATGTGTACTCCAAAAATTAAATCTTTACTGGGGGGACACATTCAGTCATGTACAGTTCCTTAAAGATTCAGGAACATAGTGGTGAATGGTGCTTATAAACGTTTTTGCTTTAGACATTGTGAAACAAAATGAGCTTATTTATTGAGCGGAAGCTAACTTTCGTTACTAATTTGCCTGTATAGCATGTGTCTGTATGACTCTTTCCGTTTCAGGTGTTCGATAGTTAAATAGAAATCTCAGAAAAAAATGATCTTTGCTACATTACTTTCCTCCATTCCCTACCCTACCCTTCTTCAGGGGAAGGCGACAGCTGTAATGCCAGTTGTAGGAACAGTAGTGTTCCCCGTCATGTTCACTGAGTGACAGCACAGTGTAAAGTTTCTCTGAAGTCTGGTACTCAGGACTGCATGCTGAGTGGCAGCGGAACTTCTATGTCATGTGCCGCGGGAGAGTATGTAGCGCGTTGCCAGGGGCTGGCACGGTTGCCCTCAGCACCCTGGAGCGCTTCTTTAGAGACGATTCCGAAAGCAGAGTAATTAATTCCGAAGAGTAAACTCTCCATTGTTTTAAGAACTTAGAAGAGTATTTAAAAAAAATAATTCTAGGATAACCTAATTGCAGCCGACCTAAGAAGAGTTGTTCTAATTATACTATGTTTACCTCGAAGATGAACATATGCCTAAATGCTTTGGAATCTGCAGTGAAGTTGGATTGCTGACAATTATTTGAATCAATTATTTCAACACCTTATGTTGTCGTCCAAGTACGGAATTAATTTAGAATTCATGTTGGCCTTAGGATTTATTTAAAACATTCTTCGAAATGTGTTTCAATTTTTGCAGTACAAATCAGACTCGTTGGCTGAGGTGATTCCTCACTGAGGTGGTATTCCGACATGACACTGACTTTGCTGATTTGAATCACAGGATGGAAAAAAGTTTCAACATCAGTTTTTAGCACGGAACGAGAGATGGTAGAACACAATTATTATTCACCAGACTGTCCACCAAATCTTGGTTTTAATTTCAAAAATGTCGGGTTGTTACATTAAGCTGACCGACAGGAGGTGACTTTTGGAAGAGTAGGCATAAATGGGCCTGGTCCAATTTCACCATCTTCCTTCCTTCCTATTTCATTCATTGTAAATCAACATACTACACCGAACACAAATACGCATCCACACCAACTCTTAAATACTGTTTCGTCAATGGGAAGGCAAGAGGGTACAACCCCAGTTAAATTTTCAAACACACTACCTTGGGGGAGTAACTCAATTGCTGTTAACTCCTGGTTCAACGGGTATAGCAAGCAGCATCATCATCATTTAGCGTCCATCAGAACTTCAGTAAATTCCAGTCGTCTTACCACCTAATGAACACGCATTTCGCCTTTGTTGTTGCTAGAGATACTGTTTAAAGTGTAAAGTAAATCGCGAAGCGTCCTACTTAATACAAACAAAGCAAAATTTTACGAGAGTTGAATGGCAGATTAAATTCCCCTAAAAATTTTTGGGCAGACCGGTATTGAAATCAGGGACCCAAAATTCCTGGTCCTTGCCTTAACAATTGAGATGCTAGACCACCTTCAATTCGTAGTGAGATCGAGTACCAGGTAACAGGAAAAATTTTCAGACTCTATCGTTTTAAAATTTCATCATAGAAAATTAATCTAGACTTTGTAAATATTGTGCTCTCTGTATAAATTATTTTTATCAGCCAATTTAGTTAATTATTGAAGTGGGCCCTCAGCGTCTTGAACTCAGATTGGACTCTCTCTTTTAAGAACTTGAGGCCTTATAACCAAGACTCCGTCAGTGACAGATTGTCAAATTATCCAATCTACTTTTCTCATACTCCCTTTAGGAAATTTATTAATTACGTAAGGACTGTAACTAGCAGTCACGAATCGAGTGGCTCTCTTCTGTACTTTCTATTAAGTATCAATCAATCCCATGCGATACGGATCCCAAGTTCCACAACAGTAATCCAAATGCGGACGCACTAGTGTTTTATACGCTATTTCCTTTGTCTGAGCATTACAACTTCTCAAAATAGGACCTATGACTGGTAGTTTAGAATTAGCTTTGCCTACGACGGAAGTTATGTGCAAGTCCCATTTCATGTTGTTTTTTACTAATACGCCTAGATACTTCAGGGAATCCACCGTGTCAACAACTGAATTGTTAACTTTGTACTCGTGAGAAAACGGGGTCTTTTTATTACTTATTTGAAGTTAAGTGTCAGTTGCATTTATGGCACCATTCCGAAATAATATACAAATCGCGCTAAATTTCGAAACAATCGTTAGAGCACCTCACTTCCCTATAGATAAGTGCATCATCAGCAAAGAATCGCATCATGTAATTAACGTTGTCACTGAGGTCGATTATGAAAATTAGGAAAAGAAGTGGTCCTATTACATTTCCTTGAGGAACGCCCGAAGTAACATCTAGCTTAGAAGACGCTTCCCCGTCAACAACGACATACTGTGACCGACCAGTTAGAAAATCACATATCCATTCGAAAATCTGATCCGATATACAGTATGCTCGGATCTTCGCTAACAGTTGGTTGTGTGGTACAGAGTCAAAAGCTTTCTGAAGATCCAAGATAATTTCATCAACTTGTGATCCTACATCGATAACTTTCATTACGTCGTGCGAAAATAGGGCCTGTTGCGTTTCACACGATCTGTTCTTCCTAAATCCGTTGTGGTTTGCTGTAAGGAACTCGTTTCCATATTGAAACTTCGTAACGTTAGAGCAATTGACATGCTCCAGAATTCTACTGCAAACAGATGTTAAAGATATGGGTCGATAATTCCTAGGATCTCTCCGATCTATTTTCTTGAATACGGGAATCACCTGCGATATTTTCCAGTCAGGAGGTACTTTTCTTTCTTTTAAAGATTTACGAAATATATCTGAAAGAAATAGTTCTTTTTTCTTCCGCCTATTCCGAAAATACTCTTACTGGTATACCATCGGGACATGGCGCTTTCCTCCACTTCAGGATCTTTAATTGCTTTATAATACCTACACTATCAATTTGTACTGGATCCATCTCAAATTCTACACGCCGTGGAAAAGCGGGAATGTTTTCCATGTTTTCGTCAGTGAAAGTATTTTTAAATTCGATGTTAAAATGGTAGGCTTGTCGCGGCTGTCATAAACTTGTAGTAGAACTGGCATATTGTTGTCACTAACCTAACTTTTTTTACATACGACCAAGATTTCTAAATTCGCGTGTATACCACGGGGGATCGATCCCACACCTGATTGTCCTTTTCGGTATATGTGAGTCTATACTTTCCCTGACTATACGCATAAATCGAAGCCACATCTCTTCAAGCGAACCTCCTACTTCTATAAAGGGAAGGTAATTATCCCTCAAAAACGTTCTTAAACACTCCTTTGGGGTCTTTTCGAACCTATAAACGATGCTTTCTTTTTGCGCACGGCTGTTAATTTTACTGTAGCAATTACAGCTTTATGATCACTTACTCCCATGGTGGTAGAAATGTCCGTGAATAATTCAGGCCTATTTGCAACGAGAATAACTAAACTATTTTCGTTATCGTATTGGCACCGCGTTGGTTCAGTAACGTGTGGTTCCTTTCAGTAGCTCTATTAACGTGAGAAGCAAATAGTTTACAATACGTCTGTGAGTAGCACAGGCCTAGCACATACCAGAATCACATGTCGAAGAAAAGTTAAAATTTGATACCTAATAGCCATTTTAGGTTTTGTATAAGCTAAATTTCTTTTCAATACAGCGCAAGTAAGTGAAATTAATACAGATAAAATTTAGGAAGCAGGTATACGTCAAAGGCGAACGAACTGGCTCACTCGTTCTCTATTCCAAAAGAAGTATCCCTCAGTACCGTAATAGCTTGGAAAGCTACTTAGTCTGAAGGGAAGTAATTTCAAATTTCTAAATAAGTAACTATTTTCCTCGGCTGAACTTTTGATGCTTTTTAAACACGAATAGAATATCTCACTGTTTCATATCTCTTTATGAATATTCTCGTAATTTAATAAGTCGACTTTCAAACTCTATTTTCTCAATTAGGACGTATAAAATCTTAATACCACCTTTCATTTTTAGTTTCTTGCTTCTTTATTTTCTGTATTAGAATTATAATTGCATGACGAACTAGAAGTAAGTATTTACTTATTTTAAGCAAAATGACTTTTGTAAAATGTAGAAATAAAATCAGCGATCCAAAGGCTGTATGTTAAACAACCAAACATATTCGGCTATACTGTGGGAACATTAAGCCTCTTTAGGATAATATAGCTATTACAGATAGCGAATGTAAGACGAAGATCCTGCCTATTATTATCTATAACGAGCTCTTAGAGGCTCTCATTAATTTGGAGAAGCAGCTGCCTTCACTACAGTTACTCTGTTGCTTTACTAATTAAAACAGGCACGGCTGTTGTTAACGAGATGTTAAATGAGTTTCCAGCAAGCGACTCTTCATATCGATGCAATAGCAGAATTGATACAATAATCATTTATTAGAATTCCCTAACGATTATGCCAATTGGATAATATGTGAAAAATTCGTTCCAGTATATTAAGTGAAACTAAATCTGCCTACATCAAAATCGAGTATTTATTGTCGAGTACCTAACGATTCATGAGCCTATTAAACACTAGGATAACAAGCACCGTTCGTAAGAGTCACACTGAAATGGATCTTTATGTAGAAACATATATCAGATTGTGTTTCGAAGGAAATGATCCGATATTCAGCAGTTATAAATACATCTCTCTAAAATCGCACACAATGCTCTATTTCCTACTGTCTAAACAAGCTCATTAAAAAAGAAACAGTCCCTGATGAATGACCTTGAACTTTTGTCAGTCTTAACGCTTGTACATGTTTTCGGTTTTTCTATAGTGGGAGGTAAGCTTTCGATGAAAAATAAATCTAATTTAATGTCTCGTGATTAACAAACCGTAATTTTTCAGCGTGGAGATTCCACGTGGATATTACTCGCAACTAAACTGGGTTTCTATCTACTGTCAAGCGATTATACTGTCTCCCCATTTCTGGAAGTATGTGCTACAATTAGCAGAAAAGGCATTCACCAAACTTTTTCACACGTGTTATTCTTAAGTGTAAACGCAAGAAACAAGTGAGACATCACGCTATAACCTATAGATCATACAACTGATTACCTCCAAGTTAGGTGTCTAGTCTAGCAACCCACCATATTTAAGATCCAAGGGCTAACATTCATTGACTAACTTACAGCCCAGGCCGTGATGGAACTCAAGTCCTAATATGTGGAAGGCTATTGTATAATAAAGTCACCATGAAACATTACGAGCCACCTAAACTCCTCCAACGAGTGTTTATCTCTCACTTCAACATAAAGGAAAAATTGAACCTACAAAAACTTTTTGGCTAATTTATTCATTTTCTTTGTCATGACGACAACTGATAAAACATTCTGTAATTATACTCGTTGAGTCGGTATATTAGACATGTCTCACGTAGACCATATGATGCTACTCCTAGCGTTTTTTTTATTTTATTTCATTGGCTTTAGGTTTCATGACCATACAGCCAAACCATGTATACTTCTTACATTTTGGGCTTGCAGATGTGGCCCTAATACTATAGAGTGTTGGCTTTACAACCGAACATATACAATTACAGTCTTTTATACATATTACATGACAAGTTTGTTTCTATGATTCTTCTTCCATACCATACTGCCTTAGACAAGATTCAAATATGAATTTGCTTATACATATATAATTTATAAACATTAATTCCACAATCCAATTTCCATGGTTAGTAAAAGGAAAAATATACAATTTAATATCAGAAATCTCCTGTATCTTGTAAAACCCATCTTGTAAGGGATTCATACTTTTCAGATGTAGCATTAACACTACATGTCTTAGGTTTACAACATAGCATATAGGCACTACTCCTAGCTTTCTAGGTTCATATTGTTCCGACACGAGATAACATGTGAGATAACTCGGAATGATATGTGTTGGGGTAATATGAACTTGAAAATCTTAGTTTAAATGGTAATAAAGTCAATATTACTTCCCGCTGGAGAAATTAGCTTTCCAAATTGTAATGATTTGGTTGCTAAAAATGAAAAAGCTTACGATATATTTGATTTCACTTTTACTGTATAAACAAATTCAAAGCCTACATTAGACCATCTACCAAAAATTATTAAAGCACATTTCAGGATAAAATAAGCATAGCTTCCTCATAAGGATACTTTGAATGAATTCGTAAGCTGCTGGCACAACGAAATTTTATAAGCCACAGAGATAATTCTTCACACCCATAAATGAGCCGCTACACGCTTCCAGAACGTCAAAAAACAGCCCCTACTATTGTTTACAGTTAAAAACAATTAAAACTTACTTAAAACTGCTTGTAACTAAGTATTAATAATCTCAGATAAAATAACGAATTATTTAGAGAATTTCTACAGTGTTTCTGTATTTGTATATTTTGAAACAATGAAAGTGTTACAGTCCTTTACTCAACATTGAAAACACCTATAAGAATACATAGCAGGGTCGTTCAACACCGAGCATGATGGATGATCTGTAACGCTTTGGCCATGCATTCAGGCGGATGCAGGTTCGAATACCCATCCGGTCACCGAGAATTCTGTTTTTTATAGTTTCCAGAAATCATTCTAGATGAATGTCAGGATGGTTACCTGAAAACAGAAATGCCAAATTTCTTACCGTTCCCGACCCCCAGTCCTTTAACATTTCTAATGACCTCTACGTCAACAAGGGGTTAAGCCATATGAGCTATTTAATGCTATTTAAAACGTTTTAACACATTATTACATCATTTCTTTAACAGGAATCGAGAACAGGTACTGGAGTAGAAAAAGGGCACAAATAATTATGGTAAGCTCAACTAAAACTTTCCCCCCCCCCCTCACAAAAATTCGTTCGTTCAAAAAAAAAAAAAAAAAAAAAAAAAAAGGCAGAAAGAAAAAATAGTCTCAAGGGCCCCACTCACTCCTGAGACAGCAAAACCTTTGGAGTTACATGTATATCTCATTTTAGCAGCCCTGTCCAGTAAACCCTATTCCTACGTCCATGAAAGTAAAAGTCACATGCTACCGAGCAACACATTCCTTTACGGATGTACTGAATACTGTGAGGCTCTGTAGAAGATTGCGATACGCTGGTAATTCATACACATAAACCACCTGTGACTCTTAAGCTCCTATGGAATAGCCGAACAGAAAGGCAATAACAAAAAAGAAATAAGGAAAATTAGAACACAACAATAGGATAAACACATTTAAATGACTAAAAGAGCTCAATAAAACATAATAGGATAAAGGATGATAAATACGAAAATACATAAACGAAACCGTTTTACAGGGACTTGTAAACAGACTAAACCAGAAAAAAAAATGACTTTCTGAAAATCATGTAAATTTTGACACAATATCGAGAGAGGAACTTCACAACACATTGAATTTTTTTTTTTTTTTTTAATTTAAATGAAGTCCCCAGAAATGGACCAAACAAAAATAGAATTAATAATATGTGCCCCATCTTCATTGCATCAAAGAATCTTACGATTATTTAATCTATCCTGGAAAACAAATAGTATAGCTGAAAACCTTAAAAATGTTTCTAGAAATCCCTGCAAAAGTTATAGTGGAATACTGAGGTAATATTTTGAACTAAATGTAAACCCAAGCAAATCAAAAGTTATGAAATGTAGCAGAAATGACAGCAATAATAGTAAATTAAATATAAAAGTAGGATGTGATACAATAGGAGAAGTAAGATAATTCTGCTACATTGGGAAGTAAAATTATATCTGATGGCCTGAAGAGGAATTGATATCAAATGCATAATAGCAGTGACGAAAAGTGAATGAAAAAAAAAATAGTTTCAAATATTGATCTAGAACTAAGAATGAACTTTATAAACTCTACGTGTAGAGCATAGCACTTTGTGGCAGCGAAACATGCACTTTAAGAAATGCCAGAAATGAAAGAAAAAATTGATATAGAAGGATGCTGAAAATTAAGAGTACATTTAAAGTACAAAATGACTTTTTTTAGGAAATGCTGGGTGAGGATGAAAGTTTGTGGAAAAGTCTTAAGCAAGAAACAGGATGGTAGGTGATATTTTGAGACATGCGGGATTGGTTAATTTGTTTGTGGAGGGAACAAGTCTAAGTTAAGAAATGTAGAGGAAGTCACAAATTATATTACATAACGCAGGTAAATATAGGACGTAGGTTGTAAGGGGTATGTTAAGACGAAGAGGTTAGAAGAGGTAGACGAAGAGATGGAGGATTGCATCAAACAAGTCGAGAGACTGATGACAGCAAAAAGAAAACCTACCTCAAATAACATACAAAATATGTCCAAAAACATTGGGGTAAAATCTGTAGCAGTCATCTTTATGGACGTATCCCATATCGGGTATAGAAAAAGCAAATATTGCTGTCACTGAATTTTCACTATGACATAGTTACTTGAGAAAATGAAAGAATTTAATCTTCCAAGCTGTATAGTTTTAATTGAAACATTAAATCATTGATAAAGTCAATAGGAATGTGCTCTGATACATTAAGGTAGATATAGTTTTTCCAAACCTCATATAAGAGCTGTTTATATGAAAAAACTGATGAGAGTCAAATGTGGCAACAAACAATTCGGTACTTATATAAAAAGATGGAAAGAACACTTGTAGAATGATGATCAGATGGATACCTTATATCTTCATTAAGTTTCCGCTAACGATAAATATCAATTCCAGAAGGAATTTTTTTAAACGAAGAAATCTGATTAATACAACTACTTCAGCTTATACAGGGTGTCCCAGAATTATCTTTACAACTTTAACATTGAATAAATTATGTTTGGAACGAGATATCAAATTGAAGTTTTTTGCATGTTACAGAGAATCTCTCAAAGTTTTTTTCTGTTTCATTTCAGGTGCAGTTTGGTGACAAGTAGGTAGTTACATCACATTTATTGAAAATGTACACCCCACAGGAAAAAGCTCAGTGTGTTTTCTGGTTTATAGAGACAAGGGTTACCTAATAGGCACGACATTCAAATTTGTGGTTCTGAACCTCCGCATGCATTTAGAGAGAGAGAGAGAGAGCGCGACAGCCCAATGGTTAATGTGTTGTGCGGTGTTATGCACAACCAAATCATTGGCCCCTTCTTCTTTGCTGAGAAGACAATCAAAGGCCCAGTTTACTTGGATAAGCTAACAAAATTTGTTTTCCCCAACCTTCAACCAACAGTCATCTTCCAACACCTCCACATTGGGCCCATGATGTCCGTAATTTTCTAGATAAACAATTTCCTGGTCGGGGTCCAATTGACTGGCCGCCTCGTTCACCTAACATAACCCCCTTGGATTTCTTTCTTTGGGGATATGTAAAAGTCATCGTGTATCAAACCCCGGTTAGAAATTTGGCAGATCTCAGACAGAGGATTTCTGCAGCTATTACGACAATTGATCAAGGGATGCTCCAACTTTGAGAGATACTCTTCAAAATGCAAAAAACTGCATTGTGATATCTCGTTCCAAACGTAATTTATTCAATGTCAAAGTTGTAAAGATAATTCTGGGACACCCTGTACATTTATTCCATTACCTTTTAGGTGTTTACATACCTATTGTCCAGAAGTTTCATTATTCAATTTAACAGCAAAAAATAATTAATCTTCAGTTTTCTTACGTATTCCTACATCGACATCGTTAAGAATATGTCTCGTCTTGTATTAATTAATCTTTTTGTATCTCAACAATGATACAGACGATACTTTCAAAGTAATGCACAGTTAATTTTTATTCCAATTATTGGTCTTTATCAGAAGAGCAGAGTCGCAGTTACCAGCAGTCAGTCAACTAATCGTCGAGAAATATGTGAAAATTCTGATATTTTTAGTTTATTTCTTCATCACAAATATTTTACAGCAAGAAGTGTGTACAGCGTATTTCGAATGGATCGGATTACGAAGAACATCTAGCAAGAACAACTTATCGCTCGTGATTGAGTCAGTCCCAAGAAAAAGTGTTGCCTGCAAGTTCGTACGAGACTAGGGAGTAACTTTCTCTCATTGTGCGTTTTAATGGAACCCAGGCCGGCCGAAGCACAGAGCTAAAAGCTGTTGTTGGTGATCACAAAACTTTGACAATTAATCCGGACAATAGGGTTTCGGGTGAGTCTGAAAACATAAGAAGCAATTTGCTGATGGCTTTCCAAGAAGAAATGGAACCCCCAATGGTAATGCAAGACGCTGTGAAGTACTGTTCTGATGAATTTAAATAGGTTCCTACGCCTGGTACGCGATTCAGCTCTGATGTCAATGTGATTTACATCCAAACATGTAAACGTATTTTTAAATATTGTTAGTATCTGTTCGGCATAATATGTTCAACATGTTTAAAGATAACAGTTCAACCCGAACGGTGTTGAAATTCTGCATGATTATAAGCTATTTCACCATTCGAAACAAAAGTAAACCATAGCCTTCTACTGAGCTGCAGTAGTTGAAGAGTCAGTACCCGAAAAATTAAATGGCTATCGATGTAATCGGAATTAACTTTTCATAGTTGGAACGTAGGTAATTACATAACATTTTGCTTATCAAATGAATTTTACTACCCCACCTGAAACACAATTAAAAATATATTTCCACCTAAAATTTCCAGTTAAATCCTCGTACATAATACTTCCTATTTAGTATAATTCGGGTATAGGGTTAACGTTTTTGGTGCCCATCATACCAAGCACACCGAAATCCTCTGTACAAACAATAAAACATTAAATTTCTGAGAATTTCTAATGAATTATTACTTTACAAACTTTTTCGTTCAGTTTTTATCTAGAATAACGTATAGAATGAACTATGGTAGAAGCCAAGAAATTAACAAACAATTTTGAAAAGAAAAATGTTTATTTAGTACTGTTTTCTAAATTCATACATTACGCAGTACATATAGAATGGCCATTTAAAAAAGCTGTGAACCACTAATTGTGTACAATCGTTGAGGACTAAAATGTAGACTATTATTGGGACTTGTATAGAAATAAAAGTTTATTTAAAATAGTTGTTGCACAAAAATTTTCACTTCGGAGTTATTTTGAACATACAAAACAATTGTTTCATTAAGCTTGCAATCAAAATTTCACTGTGTTTTGTACTACTGCAGTTACTAAAATATACTGCTTTAATCATTTCCTTAAATCATACTAAAAAATGGAAAGGTCACGGGGTTCGTACGGCTCCTGCCGCTTCCGTAGGATTCGCGGAGGTAGAGTTCCACATTCCCATTACAACCGTTGGCACTAGAATGGATGTGACGGGGACAGCGCCACGCTCCGGCCGTTCTTTATCTTCCCGTGGAGTTTCCTCCATGTTACTCATTGGATAGCAGGCTGAGTGAGCCTGGGGAGCCATTCCGGACCTTCAGCTTTGAGGAAAAATCTTCGGCTACGTCGGGGATCTAACCCCGGTCGTCCCGGCCGCAGTGTGGCGCTCTACCACCTGAGCTACTAAACACTCCTAAAATAAAAGACCAAAGACAAAAAAGTACTAATAAAAATTATTTGAAATGTTTATACCAAGCGTGGTGGGTGAACAGTAACGCTATGGAATCGCATTCGGCAGGACGCGGGTTCGAATCCCCGTGCTGCCAACAAGATTTAGGTTTTCCACGGTTTCTCCAAATTACTCCAACCGAATGATGGGACGTTTCCTTCAATACTACACGGCCGAATTTCTCCATTTCTTTGCTCCCAGTCCTTTCCAACCACTACTGACCTAGACGTATATGAGGCCTGAAGCCATATGGAAAAAAATTAAAATATTTCCATCTAATTTAGAAAATGATCAAATAACAAGTAAACATTAATTCTCCTACATTTTTGCAAAAAAAAAAAAAAACTGTATGATTGTGGTGGTCATAAATACCCAATAAATCAGGGAATAACTTTACAATCCACATCAGGTCAAAGTTTGTTTGCGTAACAAAATATAATTACGATTTATCAGATACGAGTTATATTGACGACCTTTCAATTAGAAATTTGAACATTAGAACTCGAACAATTCAGCCAGAGAAACCGTTGATTTGAAGGAGAAAAGAATGCTAGTTGTTATAGGTCAGTCAGTGTTTCTCAAACTTCTCGAACTTTTAGCTCCACGAACTCCTATAAAATTTCCCAGGCAATGGCGAACCCCCTTAACAAAAAACTCCACTACTGGCAACAATGAGCGATTCACCACTGTGCGTGTTATACGCCATAACGTAAATCTTGTCACGAACTCCTAGTGGTTCGCGTAGCCCACTTTGAGGAACACTGTTCTAGGTCAAGAGGAGGAAGTGTGAGAGAAAAGGGTGAACAGCAATCATGGATATCGGTGACTGGCATTGGCATTTAATCTCTCTTTTTTTTTAACTAGTTAACGTCTCTTAACAGCTAGGTCTTTAGAGACCGGAAAGGATGGGGGGGGGGGGCAAGGAATGGGAAGGAATTCGGCCACGGCCTTTTGAAGGAAGCATGCCGGCATTTGCCTGGAGTGATTTGGGAAACCATGGAAAACCCAAATCTGGATGCCCGGACGGGGATTCGAACCGCTGTCCTCCCGAATGCGAGTCCAGAACGCTAACATTTAATCTCGCGATGGCCAATGGTTGTAATGTTTTACTTCATCAGTGCATAAATTTAAAATATCTTGTCGACAAATATGTCTTATGCAAATCACTTTTAGGTGACAGTAAACTCAAGCATTAAACGTAAAGAAAGAAAATAAAACATACGTAGTTATGAGAACTGCCTGGGACTAGTATTGTAGATGGTACAGCCACTATCACGCTGCTTCAAACGGGTCTAAGAGGCGATAGGAAGCTAAGGATACAAGGAGATCTTCACACAACATCAGGGAGAAGGAACCCTCAAGCATTCGTGTCCTGGCAAGTTGCATACGATAAACAGCATACACCTTTGGTAGTCAAAGACACTTCATTAACTGCTGCTTCAATGTTTATAAACGTCTGTTTGGATAAGCACACCGAAGCACTGATATCTCGCCACTGAAATCTGTGCTGATAGGGCTGAGCATACAGCGGTTAACCCCATTCGCTGGCGGAGGTACCCAGGAAATTCGGGGCGGGCCGTTTGGTCTTAATGAAGCCGCGGAGCGTCCCATAATGGCGAGAACGAGCATAGCAGGCGCCCACCAGCCGTAAGGAGTTTAGCAGGCTGCGCGGAACTGCCTGCCGTTAATTGATACTGTCTTCATTAACGGCAGAATCTCCCAAAACGTAGCCCACTCTCTGCATACAGAAACTGTATTACCTGTTATGTTGAGTGGATGTGGTTTTTAGAGATTTATTATAGTTAAATGAGGAAACTTCCACCAAGTTTCCAGCCAGCAAACACATACATTATGAGAGAGAAGTTTCTGGCGTGCTGACGTCTAAGATCCTTAAATACTACCTAGGTAACTGAAATGGTTCAGGTAACGCCAATATGCAAATAACTGTTTAAGCTTTGTGCTAATATTTGTTGTCCTATTATGACTGGGAGACATCTAATTTTAGCAACACGCACATAGAATTTAAATTAACATTTGCAGTCACTATCCAGCCACTATCGAATTTATCGATGTTTCGGCGCAAACCCGTGTTACAGTTCCATTTTGAACGGTTATGTCTTGAAGTAACTATGTTCGGCTACTTAGTAAAATGTTAAATCCGTTAGTTCGTTTCAAATATGAAACAATTTCCATCTTGTCTGCAAAGCTATTTTTTTAATATAATGATTGTTTGCTCATTTACAAGCAATTACTACAAAAAGCTGTCGTAAAAAAGAATAGATTAGATTTAATATTTAATGTAGTTTTTGTGTGTCTCCAGGAACTAAAGTCTGACACACTCATTTCACGAATTAACAAATGAAAACATATGTATGTTCACGAAGGTCTTATGTGAAAAGGGGTTAAACTTCAGTTATTTGGATTTGTTTTTTTTTACGCCTCGTTGAAGTGGGGGTTATTACGAGCGGGAAAGGCTTGGGGAAAGGAACTGGAAGGATTTCGGACATGTCATTTTGAAGTAACTATCTAGGCATTTGCCTGGAGTGATTTGGGTAAATCACGGAAAACCCAAATCTGGATTACTGGACAGGTATTCGAGCCTTCGTCCTCCCGAATGCGAGATCACAGCGTTACCGCTCACCCACCACACTCGGTACTTATTTGAACAATAGAGAAAATCAAGACCACCTGATGGCTTATTAATACAGAAAACGTAGAAATCAATTAATATGAAAAATATCTTTCAAAGGTCCTACTTCGGTAATAATTTGACAACAGAGGTTTTTATTTAAGTGCTTTGTTCGTTTCATGCTGTCTCGGATGTTGTGTAAAAAAAGGTGAGAAAATTGGTATACCGTTTGACTATCAAGACAAAGGTATTAATGTAGTTGAAAATAATTGGAAAAGGATAAAGCACACGTGGCGATGTTATACGAGACCACAGCTGGCTGTATCTAATAATTGGCAAAAAAAAAAGCCTTTTTAAAAGTAAAAAACGCACTGTGCAATATATGTATGCGGCTTACCTCCAATAGCAATGATTGCCGCTACTGTATGTGTGAATCAAATTCCCCGTCATACAGTCTGTTCACCCTGGAAGCCACTAATGAACAGATCATTTAAAAACCGTTTTTAGCACATTCTCTCCCCTTTGGCTTATTGGCTTTGTATAATTAGAGCGACGTAGTCTGTCAGCTCTCTGTTCATGGCACAATACACTGTTCACAGTTCATCTTCCATTAGCGGCACAAAGATTAGCCAGGTTGACTGCTTGTCACGGGAACAATATGTATCAAACTCTCTCTCTAAAGAGAACCTGCCTCACAAATTCAACTGAAAATACGAATATACATCTAATAACCAATGTGCTCATTCGCTTTATACTACAGTTGCAACTTATTCAGAAATAATTTTTGCATAGTCTACATGTTCTACAGCATATGAAGAATTTTTCATTAACAGTATTGGAAATCGACTAACAGAAAACAGTTGTGTAATGTCATGTCGCCTCAGTGACAGAGACTGCTATCCATGTCACAGATCCTCATACGACAATCTCTTCCTTAATTACAGGAGAAACTAATAAAATTTCTGGTAATAAACGAAACAACTAACATTGATTAATACGACGACAATTCTAACAGTACAGAAATCTATGTTATTATCGCAGCAGTTAACACGTGTACCAAACAAACATAGACTCAAGACTTGACAGCATAGCTTGGACTCTTTTTATGCCGATAAGTTACAAAGTTTACTAAGATACAGAGGCAAAAACTGCAAATTTTAATATTTTTCTACATCTGAACAAATTAATGAACGGATTTCGCGGAAACTTTACATAATAATTCTTTATGTAGTGTGTTCTACAGCGATAACTAACATAGATGCGTGAGAAAACAAAAAAAATCAAGGAACCTTAAAATAACGCATGAGTTTAATTAAATGTAGAACATTGAGCGTTAAAAAAGTTCCTTCAGTAACTATCATAAAATGAATGCACCCAAAAAAAACATAGTGCTTATTGTGACATTTTAAAGATACATTTTATACATCTTAATTGCGATCCAGGGCACGCTCCTGTGGCAATTTCACTACATACCCTATTTTCAATCGACCTACTTTTGCCCTTCAGAATTTTTTAATTTTAAGTTGATTAATCGTTTTTGGTAAATTAATAACCAAATGTGGATTCATTAGATGCAAAATATTCTTGGTATTTCCACTACACTCTTACGTGGAAGAAACATGCGTTTATTCAGTACCCCATTGTTTGGGACTGAGATTGAACTGTCGCATTTTTGCATTAAACAACATATTATAAATAGGCAGCTTGGAAGTTGTATTGGCGTAATTTTGAGAGATACAAAGGCATCAATACTGGGTATTATCAGCATTAGATCAAATCAGTTTTCACACTGTTGGTATCGGAGACACTGTATGCCTAATGCAGGGGTGGCCAACCCAAATGATCTCGCGGGCCACTTTGGAAATTCATCATAACTCCGCGGCCCGCATATAAAATTATATATCCCCATATTAGATTTAGACCCACTATAGACATTAGTTTGAAGTGAATATAATTTAATTACTCTGCGAACTCATAACTGTAAACTCAGAAATAAAACAGGCAATATCAGTCATATATTCGCCAGATAATTATTTTAAAATCAAAGTTAATTTTTTCTCATAATTTCGACTGTTAACTTTTGAATATATGGATGTACAAATAATGTATATTTTCTCACTACTTTGGCCATTATAAAATAAATATATTTTTTGAAAGTGAGACGAATCTCACAGGCCCCATGCGGCCAGCGGGCCACGGGTTGGCCACCCCTGGCCTAATGTATAAACTAATCGATTCTTTTGTTCCTTCGATTATCGAAATGTGCTCTGAGACATCAGAAATGAACGCAGTAGGACTTAATCACTTAAAATGTTTTTCTAATGTCCTTTTAACTGCAAACTGAGCGCAAGCTCGGGTGGCAATTTTCCTTTCTTTATTACAAGTGTTAGCCCGTGACTGTTTTTTGTGTATCGTCACGGGTCTAGAAAAGTTCCAGGTTTTAAGTTGAAAGATTATGAGAGGTTTTCCTGATTTGACGAAATATAAACTTGATCTGTGTTTCAGGGTGAATAAAATCAATGAGCTTGAATAACTCAGAAGCATTAATAGAGGTAGGTATTAAACACGAATAGGGACGATAGAGCAGTCGTATAATTGCTTAAATACAAACTTGACTTGTATTTGACTCTTAAAGTTAAGTTCACTCTGAAAAATTAAAAAAATTCCTGCTTGCTTCCAAAACATGAAGGTTTTTATTATTATTATTATTATAATTGAGACTGGGCAAACACTCGTAATAATTGGTCATAGTATCTGTAACGGCCAGAGAACTTAATACACATTCCATATTATTAAACAGTTGAGCAACTCTCAAGAAATGAATTGCCAGAATAGTTGATTCGGAACATATTTGGTCTGATAACTTAATAACTAACGTACAGCGAACATGAAGAAAGACCATTAACGAAAGTTGTCAATAAAATACCTAAAAACCAAATAAACCATAATGCATAGACTTTGGTCAAGCAACAACATTAGTGAAAGTTTTAATTAAATTGAAATTTATCCTAAGCCAGAATGACAACTGACATTCGTGGTTACATCTGATACCATGAGTAATTTTATTTTTTTATGTTGCTTTCATTAGCAAAATGTTTCTGAAAAGCAGATCCACGTGTTTTCAGCAGCAAAATTCATCAACTATTAAATACTACGAAAATCAAACTTAATGAATATATCATGGCAATTAATTTGGTAGCACTTGCTTAGCTATTAAATTGTGGAGATAACCTCGAATTTCTTCTAATGATATCTATGGTCGCTGTAAATTTGTGAGCGAAGGCTGACACGCGACACCGTTCTCCGGCCAACAGCTAGCGAGGCGAGTGAGTGAGTGAGCTTCGGAAATTATACAGTAGATTATTCTATGTTGACCTACTCAGCCAAGTATCCCAGATACTTTATTCTATTATGCAAGTATATTGTGCCAGTTTCAATGTGCCTGCGCGCGTTAAGACTCCACCTCACTGAAACTAATACTATGACACCGCTTTTTGAAACATCTGCTGCGCTGCAAGTCTCTATCGTAAGTTTAAAGAATATTCAAAGGTTTGGCACAGTACCGTATTTCTTTATATTTAATGCATTCCTTTATAGACCCGTAACGCTGTTTTCACTTACCCACTTAATTGAGGATCTACTGCAAATTACATATCATGGTCATTTTTACTCACACTGAAAAGCTCCTGTTATAGTTCTCATTTACATGCAAATTATGAATTTATGAAAAAATTATTTTATAGATATATGAAAGGTGATATGTGTTTAAATCGTATACACCATAACAGCATGACTTTATATTCAGTTATGGGTTTTATTTTATAGTTTATGTACATAAAATAATGACAATTAGCTCCTAAACGCACCGGATCCGACTACTTCAAGTAATTCTTGAGGAGAAGCTTTGTTCACAATGCTGAAGTTTACCTGCAGGTATTCAAAAGGATAAAATCTTCAGAATTAGTGGCAGCTTCAAGAAGCGATAGCAACGAATGATATGCACAAACGTGTTTAAAGCAGGAGTAGATTCCAGACAGAAGAAAAAGCTTTTTCCTACACAACCAAAATTTCGTTGCTAGATTATCTGATAATTAACAACCCCATTAGCAACTTCCACGTGGACGAAGTCGTGGGCATATGTAATAAAACAACTTGAAAAGCCCATTTAAAATGATGAGAATATCACTTATTCAATATGTAATTATCTCTCAATAGTCATTACGTATTAAGAACCTGAATCTTTCATGAAAACGAATAAAATAAGCTGTTTTTCACAATACTAATAAAAAGTCTTCTAGTTTAATTACGTGCAACATTGTCTGCACTTTTTTCTAGTGTGTCCAATGAAAAGGCAGTTTTAAACAAATAGGTAGGTCAAATCTTCCATTTAAGAGCTAAGATCTACTAAATAATTTCTAAGTTCACTCATTCACTCACATCGACAGCCATTGGCTTGAGACCATTAGAAGAGATTCCTGGTTATATCCATAATTCAGTAGCTAAGTAATTGCTAACAAATTAATTGTCATAATACTACATTCATTAAGTTTATTTTTCGTGGCATTTCATAGTTAAAAAAATATCGATAAATTTTACGTCTGCTTTTCAGTAACATGTTGCTAATCAAAGCAATTTAAAAAAAAAAATTAGTCATGGTCTCTGCTGTAACCACAAATGCCAATTGTCATTGAAATTTCAATGTAATCAAAATTTTCACTAATGTTGTTGCTTGACCAAAGTTTAAGCATTGCGGTTTATTTGGTTTTTAGGTATTTTACTGACAACTTTCGTTAATGGTGTTTGTTCATGTTCGCTGTACCTCAGTTGTTAGGTTGGTTAAAGAAGACATCAGACCAAATACGTTAACGAATCGAGTATTCTGACATTCATTTTTTGGGACTTACTCAACTGTTTGATAATCTGGGATTTGCATTAAGTTCTATGATCAACGATTACAATATGAACGTTTTCCCACTCTCAATAACTAAAACAATGTGATGCTTTCAAAGTAAACAGGAATTCTTCAAATTTTGCATAGTGAACTTTCAGGGTGAAATACAAGTCAAGTTTGTATTTCAGCAAGTTAGAGTCCTTCGAAACAATTACACGATAGCTCGATCGTCCCTGCCCGTGTTTAATACCTGTGTCTATTAATACCTTTTAGTTCTTCAAGCTCAAGAGACTTTATTCACCCTGAGGATGAAAAATAGGTTAAGTTCGTATTTGGTCAGATCAGGTCAACCTTTCACAATCTTCGACCCTAAAAACTGGAACTATTCTAGACCCGTGACGATACGCAAAAAACGATCACGTGCATACACTAGTATTTAATCGTATCAAATCGTTATATGTGGAAGTTGTATTCAGGTACAAGTATTTCAAACGTTTTTATTGCTTTCGATAGTAAGTCACTTTTGCTGTGACTCATAGGTGACGATAACAGTATTTATGTTGTTGAAGATAAAAGATTTGGAATCCAGCATCCAATGCAAAACAAGATTCAATTTAACCAAAGAATTAAACTCTCTCAATACCTTTATTACTTATATTCTTTCAGTTTTATCAATCCATTTTTAGTTTATTTTATTTCAATTTTTTTCTAATTACATTTCTCAGATTTGTAGCTTCTCCTACAGCTGAACAATAAGAATATACGATACGAAATATTTCCTAAAACACATGTACAATTATATTAATTAAGTTATGAGTTTAACATTAGTCACATCACCATATTTCTTCTGCTGTATGAAATTCATCCGAAGTACTCAGTTGCTTAATCAAATAGTGGAAGCATCTCCAGTATTTGCGTAAATGTTGTTTAAGCGGACATATTTAGAGAAAAAAATATGCAGAACGAAATGCTTTAATTTTCTTTGGTCAAAAAGTTTTGCATAGCCACAAAGAGAGAGAGAGCAATATGGAAACGGAAATTTAAACAGAGGGAACAAAGTTAGATAAAAAGAATGTTATGCAAAAATGAGAGAGTCTAAAATAAATGCGGAGAAAATACCAAAAGTACACTTTATCCATGGTCTCCCCACGGATTTCTGGAGCAAACGCAATTGTATCAGCCAGAAAAGCTGTTGTATTCCACATCTTTTGTTTTGACTGTTTTTGTAAAACATTCTCAGCAGTGTTCTGTTTTAACGACAGCACAATTAGAAGAAAAACACAGTTGAAAAGCGTACTCATATTTACTTCAGTCGAAATGAAACTCTCAGAAAGACAGCCTCCGATCATGTAACAGTCCAGATCTGGCGTCGATCGACCGCAGTTTGGCTATGCTGGCTGGATTAACAATTCAAGAGCGCCAGACGAAATTTAAACGCTTCACCAGCACCGAACCGTAATTAAATCTACCCTGAAATTCTGCACCGCAATCAGGAGTTCATGGGCGACTTGCGCTCTGATCCTAGGGACAACATGCGGCACAAACATCTGACAACAGGCTGAAACAAACCTGATTTATTTGCGAATATTGAAGTTCACTATCCTTTTGTGTGTGATTGTAGCATTCCTGAGCGCATGGCGATCCTGGAGCCTTTGCTGCCTTTAATTTCTGACAGTTAGTAAGTTTGACGTGCTTTAGCACGAATCAATTGATTCGTGCTAAAAACTACACGGAGAAGCAAACCCTGACTATGGGAGCATGAAATAAAAAAGTCACATGTAAGTAAAATCAATTTTAACTGAACTTTATATTGTTTTTAAATGGAATGTAACTAACAGAATGTACAAATACCAAATATATGTCGCTGATGATGCTCTGGAAACAGAGTGAAACGCGTACGACACAAAAAATAAATAAAATTCAATTGCATTGGCGCGTCATTAACCTTTATGAAAATTGATTAACTTGTAATTGATGAAATGGCCCAAAACATCCTGTTAAGTTATTCCTTATTCTTCCTCCGTGTGCTTAGACTGGTTTAGGGTTGCGTTAATGGTGTTGCTGCCGCCGACGTTTCGACACACAACGTGGGGCCTTCATCAGGGCTATTTCGGGCTGATGTATCCCCTGCTGACGGCTGTTCCACCTCCTTATCGTCTGATATCACACTTGGCGGAGTTTACTACTGAATTTACAGTGTAACATAAGGATATTAGCGATTGCAGGCAGTGTTAAGGTACAGAAATTTAAATGGAAGCAAAGTGTACAAATGGAACTGTGTATAAGTAATATTCAGCAAACCAGGGTAAAAGAAGAGTCAGCTTATTAGATACACAAATAAAAAAACAAAAGGTTAATTATGAATATAAGGTGGGGAAAGAATTGCTTGCTGAAGACTTGAAATGCAAATATCTTGGAATTACTTTTGATAACAAACTTAACTGGGCAGGACACATAGGACAGGTGGTAGGAAAAGGTTTCAGAGTTCTGCACTTGTTGGAGAGAGTTATGAGGGGATGTACGAGAGAAGTCAAGGAATTGGGTTACAAAACTTTGGTCAGACCATTGCTCGAATATGGTAGTGTAGTATGGGACCCTCATTTTACGTATCAAATACAGGAGTTGGAGAGGGTGCAAAGAAGGGCTGCTAGATTTGTTTCTGGAAATTATCGCAGAATGCAATCAGTGACGGATATGATAAAGGAGCTGGAATGGGATTCATTGCAAGACAGGAGGAGGATGAGGAGGGTCATGGGAGTGTACAGGGCATATACTGGTGATGAGGCATGGAAAGATATTGCAGTAGGTATGAAAAGTAGTGCATGGAAGGGAAAAGATGACCATGACCACAAGCTGGCACTCGATTTCAGGCACAAGGGTGTAGGAAGATTCTCTTTTTTAGGTAAGGGTGTCAGGGATTGGAATGAGTTACCAAGAGAAACGATGAATAATTTACCGAAAACTTTGAAGGAATTTAAAGAAAAAATTTGTAGAGGGCAAATGTAGGTGGGTGCAGGATAGGGGGAAGATAGCTGTGTAGGGAAATTGCCACCGGAGCCTGTGCTCCATTGCAATTAAATTAAATTAAATTAAAAAAAGAATAAGCTCTAAAAAGTGTAATCAATTACTGTCGAACACCAGCTTACTTTTTTATTTAGTGTAAATGAAATTGCAACCCAGGCCAAAATATTTGTTATTTTTGTGCAATGAAAATTCTTTTACTGGTTCGACCAATAATAGCCATCATCCTGAGGAAGCAATCTTTCGTCATTCTTAACATTATAAGAACGTATAATCGAATCGATAACTTCATCAATTATTTAAATTAACAGTTAACATCTTACAAGTAGCTTTATCTTCGCCAGGATGAGTAATTCCCACATTACAAATGGCTTTGCTGACGCATGACGATGATAGAAATAATTTACGGTACTTACAGGTAGTTCGTTGAAACTTCTAGTACACTATGACAATAATCTGCCTGGTTTGCGAAAGACCTGAAAAATTATGAACACGTGTTTAATATTCATAGGTGATCAAGCAAAAAATCCAATGTGCTTATTTTATCCTGCCTGTTAGAAATGATTTGTGTAAGAAGAAAATTAAATTGCTGTGCAGTATTGATTTAACCGATAAGTTTCTGTATAATGATATCAGTCAGTTATAATTTAAAAGCCTACAGATATTCTCTGTATTGTCATCACTATACGTCTGTAATAACCTTTTGCATCATCCATCATATGATTTTCTTGTAACCATGATTTATTAAAATTTATTTTATACTGGTCATTTTCATCTGTGGGGTTGAACTGTGTTTTAACGTCACTGTGATAATACTTGCTTATCCAGTGAAAGCCGCTCCAAGGAAGAAATCCATGAGCATAACATATTTCACAATCAGTATTAGCTCAATGAATGCTAGCATATATATTACCCATGAATAAATCTTCGCGAAGAGGTATATGATTATGTTTTCACACGAAAAACTTTTTGCTGTTACTACTGACAAATAGAACACAAGAGACTTCTCTAAATATATTAATTACATAATTTTAACTTGATATTCCCGTCAGCGCTGTATCAATTGGGGGGGGGGGGGGCAAATTGGGGCACTTGCCTCGGGTGACGGCACAATTATGTTTGAAGAGGCGGCAATTGGTAAATTTATGTGTGGCAATCGTTTTGTTAGTTCCACTACTGCCCTGCTTAGGAAAATTTGTAGATCCAACGCAGATTTCCGTACTGAAGTGTATATGACAATGATACTCACTGCTTCCTACTTGCTGGTAGAAGAGAAAACGAATGCAATCCGCAGGAGACTACACAAAAACAAAGAGCGAGGTTCAAACACAGTGGGAGAGAGCAGGCATCTGTCAGTCTACATTCAGCTCAACTGTCCTACAACACTATCAGACACGTTATCCGAAAGAATACGTGAAAACTCCTACGCTTGTTCCCAAATCACTGTAATGGGTATTGTGTCCATAAATTTAATTTTATTAGATTATGTGTACAAGGTGAGTAGATACGTCTGGCTGCAACTCAGAAACTTAAAAGACAACATTCGACAGTGCGAAAATTACTAAAACCGCTGGGGCCCATAACTGGGCTCAGAAAGGTGATCATTCTTCTGCATTAACTCGGTTACACATGAACGCTATTATTTTGTTCTTCTATGGCTTATTTGGCCGGGAGACGCCCTTGAGAGTAGTTCGGTCGCCCGGTAGCCGAGTTTTTATTTCCCGCGTCTTCCACCTCTGACATGAGCACTATCCTATTAAAGGAAATGAAGTTTGTGAACGTATGCTCGGTGTGATAAGTGTATATTTTGTGTGTGTAATTTGTAATTTATGACGTGTAGGTTTTGACCATGCAAGACAACGCCTAGGTGATTAGGTAAAAACCAGTAATCGGATGGCCGGTACATGGAGCCCGCGATTTGAATCTATGCCTGTTGTAACTCCCCATACCAGTATGGTTGCGCTTCAACACGTGCAGCATCGCTATTGACTATTGTAATGGGTTTTTTGTCCTGGGGTAATTATTATTATAGTTATTCCTTAAGAATATGATAAATTGATTCCCCGTTCTAATTATGAAATTAAATGTTAAATTGCAATTATATCAATTGTGAATTGTGATGTTATTATATACAAGAAAATGGGTGAAAAGTGACAGTTGCTTTTTACTAATGAAACTTCCGAAAGTGAACATTTATTGTTTACTAATAAGGCGTACAGATAGATGCGCACTTAAAGTTAATATGAATACAAAAATCAAAATTGTACAAAGCCCGTTAACACTTGGCCGGCAAATAAAAAAGAATATGTAATCGAAGGTTACAAAATAGTACACATTGACATTAAATAATGTATTGAAAATATTACATATCATATCGATTATTCCTTTAAGTGATCGATCAAATTAATGTGTTATAAACAGAGAATGAACATTACTAAATGACGATATGTTACACTGATTAAACAAGCGTGTAATTAAGACCGCCAGAATGCTTCAGATATCAAAATAATGTGATATAGGTTAAGGTCCTTCTTTCAAAACTATTGAATCTCTTGGCTTTAAAATATTAGCTCATTTAATAATCGGGGGAGAGGTTCTTAATCGTGTAAGTCTGCATGCCAAGGCCATTAAAGGGTATGAACTCAATAAAGCAAAAGTGCACACACTGTCTTTGTTCGTAGGAATGCGTTAACATTTCATGATGAGATGTCTTGCACCGGCGAAGACTGTTGTGATGCAATAGGAATTTGCATGAATTCAAGCTAGCAGTCGCTTGAAAATACTTGCATAGAAACTAAGTCAGAGAGTACCAGACTGTCCGCTTGCGTTGAATTGCCACTACACCAATTTGCAGTCGTGATCAGGAAACGGCTGCCTTCTTCGGACTCTGCCAAACGTCGTTGTTGCAGCTTGTCCGTCTTTTTCTCTCCATCTTTATCATGGCACCCCCGACCAGCAGCACTCGGTAACATGGGAAACAAAATTCACAGAATTTTAGGTCATACGAGATTTTAGTGTATTTTATTGGTTCACTTCGAGATACCCTGCATCATAAGGCAATCTTTATTTGATGGAGATGCATATCACCCTCGAGAAAAGTCGATACATCTCGCGAACCAGAAGCCTTTCCATCCGTTAAGAGTCAATGTCCCAAAGGCGAGGCTGCAAACTCTTACTTATAGTTCTCCAGGGAATACACGGTCGCTGGGACCAGCAGAGCCCTCACCCTTTGATATCCGGTAGAGGCCTGCCTCTTGTACGGTGTAGGGCAGCTATAGGACACCGTTTGGTCCACTGAAGTTCCCCCCCGCCCCCCCCCTCCCCCCCAACCCCCCCCTCCTGCCCCCCCCCCCCCCTCTCACAACTTGTCCAGTGAGCTGTCGCCTTACACACGCTAATATCTTGTACAAATTCACAATTGCGAGTAATTTTAATGCATTAAAATTGTATTGGCGACCCACTTCGGTCATCCTACTACAGTAGCAGAACAGTTCCTTCCATCAAGAGGAGCGGCCAAGGAATAATACCGTCATAACTACTTCAGCTCTGCAAACATGAATCCAAAAGTGAATAAATCCGAGAATCACAAATTATAAAAATAGTTCCACTTTCTTATAAGGCACTACACAGTTCCAATGCAGATGCTTACAGATACACTTTTTTTTAAACATATGGCTTTACGCCTCGTTGACGTCGAGTTCATTAGAGGCGGTTACAGTTACATTCAATTTCGCACTAGTCCGAATGCATTAAAATATAAGTTCCGTAGGCAGAATTTCTGTCTGTCATTCATGATCAGCTGGATCAAATACGATTTCGTTCACTTTGTTTTCGGTTTTCTGTGTTTACAAAAATTTTAGAAAAAATGTATATGCTGATATTTAGCTAAGTCTGGAGGAAAATTTCCGTACTGGCAGCATTTTAATGCCTATCGCTTTTATTATTTTACAATTTTAGACTCTGATCTCTAAATTTACTTCAACTTACAAGGGATGAATCAAGATTGCCTCTCACCGATTATGATCAAGTATTGCAACTTGACTTTAGCCCTTGATAGATGATCTATCTAAAACCATTCTTGAAGTTCTCTGCATTTATTTAAAAATAATTTTGCAGATTTTGAATAAGGATCGAAAAAAGAAGAATCATTTTTTTGCTTAGTACTTTACGCCTCGTTGATATTGTAGTCAGTAGAGGTGGGAAAGGATTGAAAATAAATTCGGCCATTGCCTTAATGAATGAACAATTTCTGCATTCCCCAGAAGTGAAATTTTCTGGCATAACACTTCGTGGAAGGCGAGGTCATTAGAGACAAGTGAGAACCAGACAAAGAATAGGAAGGAATTCGACCATTGTCTTTAGAAAGAAGCATCCTGGCATTCGCTTGAACGAGAATTTGTACCTCTCGAATGCCAGACTTAAGCGATTCCGCTCACCCATCAGACTCAGTAAAAAAAACGAATAATTTTCATCAAGCGTGACCAGGAAAGACAGGCCGAAAACAAATCTGCAAAAATATTTCACAATTTTCCAATATTTTGATAGCTTTTTTCCTATCAGAAATTTTACAAAATCTTATTTATTCTTAAAATAACATTTTAACACAAGTTTCGCAATTATAACCAAAATACAAACTTCAAAAATAATAAATTATTTTTTTAAATAAATAATAAGAAAATGTGACGAAACACATTTGCAAAGAGCCTGTAGACGGTGGCATTGACTTGTAGAATCTTTCAGGTGTTAGTGGTAATAGTAGAACAAAAAGAATCAGATTTATCTAAAACTATTACTCAACTTACTGCACAAATATTAATGGAAAACACTCGATTCTATTTTTCAATTGATCTTGAAACACCCAGAAAATTCACTGAATTAAAAATAAAAAATACGGAGAGTCAAAGTTAAACTTACGAGTATTTCCAACCTCCCTTTGTCAAGTAAGTGTTATTGCATATTTCCAGCAGAGAGGTTACATCGTTTGACCGCACATGGAGTCTAAGTTTGCTGTCACAGTGTCAAAGAAAAAAGGTGTGTTATGCCGGTTGGAGGTCCCGCATTGTGCGGCCAGCTGTAGTTACAAACAAGCCTCCGCCTGCTCGGATGTCAATATTTGCTCAGTATATCGACAGCAGCAGGGTGGCTACGGCGGTCTGAGTACCAGCAGGATACAGACACCGACGAGAAGAAGAACAAACACAGTACACCTGAACACCACGGCGCGTCGCAACCGTCAATACATCCAAATATAGTTTTACGAGTACAATTTTTCGTCTTCATGCCCATGTAAATTAAAATTACCTACTCAAGTTGATGGGTGTCAGCGATTTGTTAGGTGACTGCAGTTTTCTAGTAACTCAAACATATCATCTCCATGGCTACTGTGTCTGACAAGGGGATCGTAAGGTTCCCGGTCCGAAACCCTATCTCGTCGGGGATTTTCAAAGGCCCTTAACCCGACCTTCACCTCAGGCCTAGTTTGACGTGTAATGTGAAGTACGTCAGGACGCTTCCGTGGTTCGGATTACACGTTGAATTGTATGTTCTCCGTATTCGGTAGGACTACCGGGTAAGGTTAAGGTGGCTACGAAAGAGCTGGAATGCGCAGCCGATAGAAACTACGTCCCAGGTCATTACGACCTGACGGAATTGCTATTATTATCACCTTCAGAAACAAAACATATATCACTGTGTTTATCGAATTAGATTCGGATGACTCAAACACTTCGCGAAGATAGAACTTAAACTCTTTCCTTAGATAGGTTCCTCTGTTACCCTCATATCGCACACTGGATGAGGGATGAGGCAGCTACAACGAGACAGTATACGAGCCCAAGCCTCCGTGTATCGGCCTTCCTGACTTGTTTTAAGCTGTCATCAAGGCCAATGCTAATACGGTACCCTATCTCCACCTCATAAACTATACATTTCACACCCAAAAATACACTTATCATCCATAACACACAAAGTTACATAGTTTGCAGACAGATGGAAACACAAAACTTACCTCCAACAAATTGGATATGCCGGGTCAACAGGCCTTGTTAGACTTCGGGCAGAATCTCGTTACTCCTCCTCCTCCTCTCATGATTCACACTGGTCAGCTATGGTGGCCAGTGTCGACGGGGTCCTTGATGGCCAAACCGGGGGAAAATAATAATTTGTACTACTATCGTAAATTTCCTGAAAGACACTGAGGGTCGAGGCCCTTTATGTCTCAACCATATTGAAGAATTTACTCTAAGCAAGTTTGTATTCATCCTTAAAGATTTGGACGTTGGCTTCTAGTAACGTGATGGGTGATTAATGAGCGTGTGATGTTACTATAACCAGTTTTCCCTTCCCCTTTCTTCATATAAATAATTTTATGCAAAATAAACGAAATTATTCATTTGTTGTAGTTACGTGAGTCTGGTTCGCTAAGGCATCATAGTTTGTTCTATGTTTTATGTGAAGTGGCTTTGAGTGAGTTCGTCAGACTTTTTAAGAGTACTAAGCTGATTTTGATATGTAACCTTTTAAATAAAAGGATATTAACAATAGATCTACCAACTACTATAGTACGGAGACACAAACAAGCTTTATTCATTTACTAAATTAATAAAACTTTTTTGTGTCTTTCAAATACTTCAAATTATTTCCATTTAGTTCCAAGTAGTATTAAGTACTTTTTAACCTACTGTTTGGGTTCTGGAAAAGTGTAATAGTGACTTTGTATTCGTATCAAATTACCCCCGTAACTACTAAAATGTCGTCTGTTAATGGCCAGTAGAGTTACTCATAATATCGCTTCTTTTTTCTTCTTCTTCTTTTTGTCATCAGTCCCTCGACTGGTTTGATGCTGTCCTCCATTCCTTCCTATCTTGCGCTAACCACCTTATCTCAACATACCCTCTACACCATACATTTTCAGTTATCTGCTTCATATATTCTAATCTTTGCCTATCTCTTATCTTCGACTGTCCCCTTCACAAACAAATTAACCCAAGCCTTAACATATGACCATCCGGTCTCTTCTTTCTGCAAGATTCTTCCGGAAATATGTTTCCTCACTCGTCATTTCCAAAACACGTTCATTTCGTACTTTATCTGTTCAGCATCCTTCTGTAGCACCACATTTCAAATGCTTTAATTTTTTTTTTTCTAGTATTCTTAAAGTCCATGCTTCGCTACCATATAGTGCTGTGCTCTACATATAGAGCTTTAAAATTTTTTTGTTGAGTCCTAGATCAATATTTGAAACCAAAAGATTTCTCATTTTCATGAAGGCTCTTTTTGCTGGTGCTATTCTACTTTTAACATCATGCCTACTTCGGCTATCAGTTGTAATTTTACTCGCTGAGTGGTAGCTATTATTATCATTATTAATTGGCAGAACACGTAAAATATCTCTTACCAACCCCTCTGTTTGTCTGTTCCATAGATACCGTTTTCCAAAGTATATAAATTCTCGCGTACGTCGATTCTCAATACGTGCTACTAGTAGTTTGTCACTTGGTTTTTTTCACATGAAGTTTGCTTCACCCCTATTTCCCCATTTCTTGTTTTTTGTTTGAAGTTCTTTAAGTATGATCCTCCCAACCCTCCAGCATACTTTTGCACTTTTGGTTTTAAAATAAGGAATATTGATTCTGCTGTTACAGTATATGTCACGACCATTCTCGATAAACGCGACAGCAAAATTGTCTATTGCTGCAACACATCAGCGCCAACAGTAATATAAAACTTTCCCTTGGCTAGCTCATGCTGTTATAATTAAACATGCGTTTGCAGTGATGTTTGCACTGTGCACATTCGGAAAAAATCCTCCCCTACCACTTGTCCAAGTGGTTCAGCTACACGTTTGCAAGTATATTACATCAAAAGAAGAATTGAGAAGTTAAAACATCAAATTCCATATGTACTGGATACAAAGGATCTTGAAACATGATATGTTTTATCATTATGCTCTTAGGTATTTCACACCAATTTAAATGCATTGATACAACGAATTTAGGCGGTAACCTCGCATTGGAGAGATTTTAATTTAATTTAATTTAATCGCAATGGAGCACAGGCTCCGGTGGCAACTTCCCTACACACCCATCTTCCCCCTATCCTGCACCCACCTACATTTGCCCTCTACAAATTTTATCTTTAAATTCCTTCAAAGTTTTCGGTAAATTATTCATCATTTCTCTTGGTAACTCATTCCAATCCCTGACACCCTTACCTAAAAAAGAGAATCTTCCCACACCCTTGTGCCTGAAATCGAGTGCCAGCTTGTGGTCATGGTCATCTTTTCCCTTCCATGCACTACTTTTCATACCTATTGCAATATCTTTCCATGCCTCATTACCAGTATATGCCCTGTACACTCCCATGACCCTCCTCATCCTCCTCCTGTCTTGCAATGAATCCCATTCCAGCTCCTTTATCATATCCGTCACTGATTGCATTCTGCGATAATTTCCAGAAACAAATCTAGCAGCCCTTCTTTGCACCCTCTCCAACTCCTGTATTTGATACGTAAAATGAGGGTCCCATACTACACTACCATATTCGAGCAATGGTCTGACCAAAGTTTTGTAACCCAATTCCTTGACTTCTCTCGTACATCCCCTCATAACTCTCTCCAACAAGTGCAGAACTTTGAAACCTTTTGCTACCACCTGTCCTATGTGTCCTGCCCAGTTAAGTTTGTTATCAAAAGTAATTCCAAGATATTTGCATTTCAAGTCTTCAGCAAGCAATTCTTTCCCCACCTTATATTCATAATTAACCTTTTGTTTTTTATTTGTGTATCTAATAAGCTGACTCTTCTTTGCATTTATCTTCATTCCATGTTTACCAACCCAATTAGATATCCTGTCCAGATCACCCTGCAACTGTTTACAATCCTCTATCGTTTTGATTCTTTTATACAGCATTATGTCATCTGCAAACAATCTAATTTCAGATAGTAAACAGTCAACACAATTATTCATTAGAATAATGAATAGCAATGGTCCCAATACGCTACCCTGTGGCACACCCATTTTTACTTCCACTTCTTTTGATACTACATTTCCTACCCTAACTTTCTGTTTTCTACCTTTTAAAAATTCTTCTACCCAGCAAATGACTTTCTTATCCACTCCAATGGTTTTTACCTTATTTACCATTTTATGGCTTACTCTGTCAAACGCCTTAGACAGATCTAGTGCTACACTATCAATTTGGCCTCCCTTGTCCATTTCATCTGAAATATCTTGCATATATCCCACCAACTGAGATTCACATGAATATCCTTGCCTGAAACCATGTTGCCTGCTTGAAAACCAATTACGTTCCTCACATATATTTCTGATGTGGTTGCATATCAATCTTTCCATTAATTTACCTACCACTGATGTCAAACTGATTGGCCTGTAATTCTCAACTCTATTTCTCACCCCTCCCTTATGTACCGGTACTACTATTGCACTTTTCCAGTCCTGTGGTAAGCAGCAAGTGTCTAGACTCAATTTAAATAATATTTCAAGATAAGGTACAATGTCACATCCGGCTATCTTTAAGATATCTGTAGTAATATTATCTTCACCAGCCCCTTTATGTTTTTTCAGCTTTCTTATTTCCTTCATGATTTCCTCAGGATGGATATCAAATTTTTTACTATCGTCATTTCTAATTGTGTTGTTAAGCTCGTTCTCCGAATTAGACCCACCTGTTTCTGATTCATTGTCCCTAATGCTTTCTCTGAACCAATTACTTAAAATCTCTGCCTTTTTCAAATAAAGTTGTAGTTAATATGAATGGTTTGATGTAGCCAATACTTCTTTGAGATAGCATACTCTAGGAAATCAACCGTCTTCCACATTATACGTGACGGCAGTAAAGTAAAGTTACCAGTATCAGCCAATTTCATTCATAGACAGGGGTTTTTTCGAGTTTAAGAGTCCGGTATACAGGGCTATTCTGTTTCAAAAAGTAATCTAGTAAAGAAACAGGTTAGGAAGACCACGGAAAATACATCTGACCAACCCTTCTGTGTGTATGTTCCACAGAATACCGTTTTCAAGAGTAGGCCTATATTTCTTGTGTATGTCAGCCGTTTCCCTTGACGCTCAGTCAGTGCTGCTAGTTGTATTGTCACTTGGTATGTCTCACATGGAGTTAACTTCGTGGTGGTTGCTTGTATTTAGTGGTTTTGTCTGTGTCGAGGGCTGTTAACGCAGATAAGAGATACAAGTTTACTGGCTGTAGTTGCCCGCTTTAAAGGCTTTAAAGTGTTCGACATCGGGGGTTGCAGAGCGGTTTTCTACGGCAGATTATAGAGTAGACCTAAGTCTAACAATTACCCTATGTTTTATCGACGAGCTAATTTATTAAATTTTATCTTCTAGTGTCGAGTAGCGGCTTATGTGATTATTCATTTTATTATATACAACTATTGCAAAACTTTTTTGCTGACTTTAAGTGTTCAGACATAGTGAAATATATCAGTCATGTTTCGATATTAAAATTCCCCTTAACACAATTTCACAAATATCTAACACTTCGTCCTTGGAAGGCTTAATCCAGCCGTTCCAGGAATCCCGAGTACTTTTTTTCACCTTTTCTTATGCACTTTCCGAGGCCTAAGATTATGATTGTCAAACACATAAAATTAAAATGATATTGTGTTGGTTCCATTGTGAAATGTGATTCTCTTCGTGTTTGTTTCGTATTTTTAACGCCTCGGGGCATACACAACCGCTTGTTGTTCCGTTTAGCCACTTTGTGATGGTTGTTCAGTCGCCACTGGTTGCCGCACGTAAATAGGACGCATACAGCAGATCATCACCCTACCGTGCTGCCGCCTGGCGGGCAGACCTCTCATTACAGCCGGACACGTTAGCGCCCATCAATCAGACCGTCCCCGTCTCGTAATTAAGTCGTACAAGGCCCGTATCGCCTTCAATCTGTTAAGTGCCCTTCTAATTAGTGCTCCACTTCCGTGTCACCCCTAATCACCGCCATTGTTAGCTGCACGTTACAACATCCAACCAGGAAGCTCTCTCTGCCGAACAGCCTAATCTGCGCCTTAGAGGTACCAAACATTGCTTAGGTCGTGCTGACTGACTGCTCATTATTTTGCAGCATCCAATTCATTCCCAAACATTGTCCTAAATTCTGTAGTCTGAAGTAATATTAATATGTAATATTAATATGAATTTCTCGATATTATAAAATTCATATTGTATCTAAAATTATTGCTCGCCTTTTAAAATTTACCTTAAGTGGCTAATGATGTCATTAGGTTTTTTTATCAGGAATGTTCGTCAACCTCTTTAGAATCATGAAAATTGTATTCGCCTTTGTGATTGCGGGAAATTGCCTATAAACCGCAATCATGACAGCAGTACGCGGGACCCCGGGCCTGATATACCTCGAGAACCCAGTAAAAGAGTGTATTAACGCCTTCATCCGCACTGGTGGGTACTGTAAAAGTTAAAAAAAAAAAAGTTGGACTTTTGTGCAAAATTTTCAGTAAAGGAAAAATATAGTGACGGCAAAAAAGTACCAAGAAATAGAAAATGAAATGGTTAAAGTATAGTAGATGTGACAAACAGAATTTCAAAGAAATGAAGGAAAGATGTACGACCACTAAAGATGTTGATGGGAAGCCCTTTTAAGCTCAGATGAAAGAGCTAACCGATGAACGGAATACACAAAGATTAAATTTTATCAATAACAGTTCACTTGAAAGAAAGGGAGGTGTTTGACGTTGATGATGAAATAGAGCTTTGAATGATATAAACTCTTGTCAGGGAATAAGAATTACGGGGCCTGTCTGAGCTTTGAATATCCTGTTTTTCATATACGTCATCCTTATGTAGGAACCTTTTCTCTCATTATCCTTACGTAGGAACCTTAGCGTCACTTGTACGATCCGATTACGTCGTGATCAGAAAGAGTACTAGAGTGGAACTTTGTAAGACGTTGGGAACCGTGACCTGCTGCCTGCTGGTTGCTATCATTGCTTCCCGGGACGATATTATTAAGGCCGATCTAACGCTACCAAGAAAATTACGAGACGAGGAAATGATAACTTTTTAAAGAACTTATAAACAATACGTTTTGCAAGTCTGTGGATAAAATGTGTTAGGGATATGTTTGAAGCTTAATCGCTGATTCTTACATCACCATTCCTGTACTGAACAGGTCTGGAGTAGTTACTGAACGAGCGTCGCTAAATACTCGTATCATCTCCCTTGTATAAATTTTGTATAAAGCTACTTTATGGGTGTAATAATAAATTATTGTAATTTATTTCCCAGCGCGAACATTGGTCAGTAGTCACATGACATAGGAGACTTCCTGTAAACAAATGAAATTAATTGACGTTCTGTTCACGTGGAGAGAACGGAAGAGAGAGATCTCAGTTCCCTTCGGCAGCTAAAGGAGTCTTTTCGTAATTACAAAGAGTCAAGCAGCTTTAATTTTAGAATTGCTACGCAGCCGCTCGTTTTTATTCACTCTCTGTCAGCTTGGGAAAGGATTCCAAGTTATGTAGAATTTTATTCGTTCAATTGCAAAAACCTTCAACAGTTGTATGCATGTTAATTTACACTTTTTTTCATCAGAACTTTTCTATATAAATAAATCTAGTGTGGTCTTTCCATCAGTCTTTTATTTCTAACACTAGTTCCTTTCACTTTGTTAGCAATAGGTGAATGTTATTTATTCTTTCTCGACACAAAGTCACGTATTTTCCTGTGAAACTGACAACGGAGGAGACTGTCGGAACGAGCTGTCACTGTTAGGTATACAATTCCCACTTTGGCCACTACACCCACTTTATCGCCGTTTTCAATCACCTCATGCTGTTATCACCTCATGAAAGCGGACAGCCGTCAACTGGTCACGTTTCTCTGCTCAAAGTTTATTACCAGGAATTTTCCAGCAGCAAATTCCCAAATTTATTTCAACATGAAGGCAGTAAAAAATTAATTAAATTTCCTGTTAAAAAAGTTCAGTTGTCGATAAAATGAGACTCTCAGTCTCTAACTAACGGTATCAGCCACCATTTCCCTGGGAGACCTTATCTGATGGTCTGCAAGATTAATACGAAAGAAATATTTCCATTTATTAGACATGACTCAGAACCATTTATGTTGATCTCAAAAACCGTTTTTGAATATTATCTTGAATCAAACCATCTAACGATCTCAAAGAAGGTAGTAAGGGGCCATCCATAAATTACGTCAGACGTTAAGGGCGAGGGAGGAGGTTAACAAAGTGTGACATCGTGTGACAAGGGGGGGAGGAGTCATAAGCTTCGTGACGTCACATCTATAATTTGATCACTTTTTGTGACGTAGCGGCTCTACCAGTTCACACTCGCCGTACCTACGGTGTTGCATATCGGCAGACTTTGACAAACGCCTTTGGGGCTTTCGACAAAATATGACATCCGCATACTTATTTAAACAATAGTGTGGCATCTGTGGTCTATATCTTTCATCATACAAAGCCACTAAACAACTCAAGCAATCACATAAAAAACAACAAGAGGCTTGGCCATCACGAAGATCCCTCCTCAAAGAATTGCAGCTAGACGTGACAGGGAAGTTTTTTGTTTGATAAACGATGACGATGCTGTTTGGTTGGATGAAGATGATGTTGACACATCGAATGTTCCTAACATCGAAATCGAGATTTAAGTGATAATATAAAAGAAGTACTTGTTCACAAGATGATTAAATATTTTATCATTCATTTGATTTGTTATTTTTTTCACATTTGTAAATTTTTTATGTTTATTTATGAAACAATATTTTAAATATAAATATATAAATAATTTCGAAAGTGCTGTTTTAATCTAAATTATTTCTAAATTTAAAATATGACTACCTGTAACAAGGAAGGGACGAGGGGACTGCAAAAATCATGAAATTCATGTTATTATTTATAGATGGACACAAATTAAAACGCATGGGAAAAAAATCCACGTATTACTACGTCAATAAAAATTGAAAAAAAGTTTCCATGTATTGGTTTTATTTTCGTATGTTCTCTTCAATATTTTCATTGAATTGTACTTTCTAACTTGGATTCATATTACAATAGATCTGCTTTACGTGTTCCCAGATATAACACTTACTTGTATTGACATATTGACAGTTGCTATTTCCATTTTTTTTTTTTTTTAGTTATTGTCAGTCGCCAGGGCTTGTGTAAATAATAATTTATGTCAAGACAAACTACACAAAGCATTTTTCAGCCATTCTATTTCAATTATAATACTATATCATTAAATTTACTGTTACTTTACTCTTATATAACTTTTGAAAGAAACAAGAATTTATATTACTTTCAAAGAATTATACGAAAAACATGATTCTTTACACTGTCACTTGTATCACTTGTACGAAACCTTCGTATCCGAACTATAGTAGTGAAATTATTTTACATTTATAGTTCAAAAATACAGTTTTCACTATCCGAATTCATTTAATGTTAATGCAATAAAGTAAGATTGCACAATACTAAAAGGAACAGGTAATATTCGTTGAGACTGCGTTGCGTGCGAAGAAAATGAGAGGCAAAATTTATTCATCTCGAAGACTTGGAACCTGTCACCAGGTGGGCTAACAGCTGTTGCATAGCCCATTCCCTCCCTGAAAAATTGAACCACCTATTTTCTTCTTAATGCACTATGCATTTGAAGTGTACTGGTGAACTACAAAACATACAGAAAGTTATATGAATGTATCTCCCGACGTTTTATCTCGCATTTCTTTTGTTACATTTCGTTATTTATTACATAGTACCACAGCAGATGTGATGCAAACGTCTAGAAATTTTAGAAGTTTTGATTGATGTAGTGATATGCTTTTTACTAAAAGAAATTTACATGAATTGTAGAGATTAGCACAAAATTTAATGTGTGTCCAGAGGCCTTAGACTGAAATGTATATGAGGAGTTCTGTATAAACAATTATGAACTTGGTACTAGAATGAAGGTGCCGTGACCCAGCACAAAGTGAAGTGCTTTTCACCAGAGTTCATCTAACAGCAAGCTTAGCAAGCCACAAAGACGTTCCCGACGTTCAACGTGGAAGTAAAATATTCTGGCATCAACTATGGAAGAACGAATTGCAGTAAGTAACTAATCTAAACTAGATTATTACTCCGCAGAATGTTAATTACTTACTGGATTCTAGTACACTGCTTTTAACAGTTGCAATATGATGAGTTATTCTGGAGTGCACAGCAAAGGTGTGTTGCCACAAAAAGGCAATTTGTGGAGACAGCGTAGCGTGCCTGTTCCACCTCAACCCTCAAGTTTTAAAACAGGGTGAGGCCGCTTGAACGTAGCAGAACTTTCTAATTTTGTTCGGAATATTCTAATAAATCATGAACTGTTCGGCGTACAGGCAACAAGCTCAAAGTAACAAAGTAGCTACAAATATTCATCATTGGCCGTTATTACATTTAGTCATGTACAAAGTCAACAATAAAGTTCCATCTTTTTTAACGTCCCGCATGCTGCTCAGTATAAGATCTTCAGTTTCATAGTGTAATCTTAATTGCGTATTCATTCTTCTTCTATTCACCAAAAATCAAGTCACAATTCATCTTGGAAAAAAATACTTCATATGTGTTCCTGTTATTAGCACTCAAAAACATGAGGCTTGTCAATAGAATATTTCTTCCTGTTATATTTTGGTGTGTAATACATTGTAACTCCCTATTCTCTGTACTAATGATGGTAATAATCTACTAGGTATACTTTTAGCCTTGAAAATGCTGATTCTTCTCTGTCCGCCTAGATCCTCACCAGATAATTGCGTGATGCTGAAAATTTTTGCTGATATATCACGTGACGCCTCAGGTCATTGCGGTAGCTTGACTGTGGCTGATCCCCATTAGTGTAAAAAAAATCTCCATCGGAATTTGATCGATTTTATATGAAAGTCTTGGGTAAAATTCCTCTCCGCAGTGAGTGCGGTGAAAGACATACTGCTGATTATTCGTTACTCAGCGTATTTCGAAAGAACATATTTGGATCACGTCAACCTTTCCCTTTTTTTATTTCTCATCCAAAAGGCAAACAACACTTTGCATTAAACACACAGGCAACGGGAAACCTCTTCAATTACATCTCCTCAAGGCGTTACAATGAACAGATAACATCCTTCATAGTAACTGCCTGAGCCTAGGTATCGGATGCAGCACACACATTGACTGTGCTCACAGTAGTGTAGCCCTGCCATTTGGCCAATAACACCCAAGCGTTATTCAAAATCTTACTGAACAATTTCACTTACTTATTTATGGAACGGCACTCCTCAAAGGTTGGCCACAGTAAAAAAAATCGATTTAAAAAATTTAACACTGCATTTCTTACAATGCAGGTAGTAATTTGAAGATTACACGTTTATTATGTCCAATAACGATCAAGAAGGTAAGAAGTTGAACATACGTTGTACTGCGATGTTGATGAGGAGTTCTTTTGAGTTCCAGCAGCGTCTGCCACCTAGGTGGCTCGTACAGTGTCTCCAACCACACCGCGGCCACCTGAGTCCCCGGACGAATTGCGCTCATCCTTTACGTCGCGCCCACATAAGGGATACTGGTTTCTTTTACCCAGAGAGCTCCCGTTTCTTTCTCCCAGAGAGCGCGATCAGCGACGAGTAGAGGCCGTTCCCAGTGTACATGACTCGAATGAGCATTTCTTTCTCGCCACCCGACCACCGCATTGTCTCAGCCTGCCGACTTCCAACTCAAGACAAAGCACCGCGGAGAGAACTAAGAGGATCGCCTCTGAGACAACCCTTGGATTCTGATGCTGGAGATTTACCGAATGAAATCACTGATTCATTCAAGCCGCCCAAACCCTATTCGATGCTCTTCGTTTTCGTTGTTTGGAAGTCTCTGATTCGGAGCGTCGGTTGATGGTTGTAAAATGGCCGATTTTTGTCTGCTTCACTACGTTGAACTAATAAAATTTAAAGTGAATTCGGCAATGGCTGTGGACTATGTAGGGGGCGAACATTTTTTGCATAATAAATGTAAAAATGTTATGAATTGGTCAACTTTTAATTTATTAAACAGGGCCTACAAGGTGCTAAAATACGAGTAATACTTGTTTCTTCTAATACCAGACTAATAACTCAAATACTACTCATTAAATTTTCGACCAATAGCACTCAACATTTACTCGGTGAAAATGGAAAAGCGAAAAAATCTATCGACTATCAACAAAAAAAAATGTAATCAATTGTAAGAAAATGTTAAGCTTCGTGGCAATCAATTTTTCTAATTTATTAAAAACAATAGAATCAATATTCTTGAAAATTGTACATTATGTTTCATCTAAACTAAGAAGAGAATCTTCATAGTTGAAAAACAATAAATCAGCGTATGTTTTAGTTTTAAATCTAAAATACTTCGCTCTGATTATTTTTTGTTTTGATTATACATCTTTCTCACTAGATAACTGAAGCAATGGTGTCTCAATTTTAACGAAACTTCCAGATGATTTGCAAATTTTTGTCTTCATAGCTCTTTGAAATTAGATATGTGTGAACCAGTTTTATATTAAAAAAAACCTGTTTTATATTATCATCTGAATTAATGTTTCTTAGAAGTTTTGTTTGTGTTTGTTACAACGACAAACTAAAAACACCTGGAATAACTTTGAAACTAGAACAAATTAAAATTAAATCACCGTAATGGAAGTAGCTCATACAGTCAAAAATAAAACCTCCGTCGAGTGCTTATTATACTGAGCGGAGTTTAACATTCACGTCCAACAGATTCTGTTAGATGGCTGTGAAGATATTCAACAGCGTTGTGGCAGTAGTTCTTACGCGACGATGTTACAGCCGGAAACCATGTCACATGACGGACGGACTAGTTACATTTGGATCGCAAATTAGAGTGGCGTTACAATAAACACGACTCTGATTCATCTACAGAAGTGCGTTGTCCGCTTTATGTTTAGTGTCACTCTACGTATTGCGTCCGTGTTATAATAAATGTTAGTATTCAAATGGTAGTTGCTGTGCGAATACCTCATCAAGATAGTGAAGTAAGGTATGAAGAGGGAATCGCTTTGATCGTAAAATCACTACGATATCCACACCCAATAATGTGAAGCCAAATGTTTACCTTGAACTAATTTCGAACGTATTCATATATCATTGGTCAAATGAATCTAACAAAAGTTGTTGAAAATAATATATTTTTTGCGAGAAAATCAGTAACACGTAACGATTGGTTCATGATTGAACATTGGCTTCAGAGACAAACGTCAATATTGTTTTCAATCTGAGGATGTGAGGGGAAAGAACCATCCGATTTCTACGGTAATATTGCTGTAAAAATATAGAATATCGTATATCAGTGAGTTTTTACCTTTTAACTGTTATGAAAGCAGTAACTGCAGTAGGTAAATAGGGAAATGTTCTGTATAACATCATACCTAGTTTTTTTTTGATACAATGATTTTTGAGCCTGATATGTTCTTAAGTTAAGAGAAGATTGCGGGAGCAGAGGATAGTGGGAGTATTGCAGAATTTCCAGCAACTAGCGTGGAAAGTTGACTGACTTTGCTGGACAATTTGAAAGTTACGACACGTTCGTGAAAATAACTACTAAATTAGGCGATAACACAAGGGTCAGTCAAGGGCCAATTCTAGATACCTGACACAACGAACAACTGTTTACATTTACATGTTATTGTGCAGTGCTTCAGACAGAGCTGAAATTTAAAATTTACTCCAAGAGAAGGGTGAGCTGCAATGATAAAAATATTTTTGCGTTATGATGAAGGGAGTGAGGCGTTACAATAAAGGCTATGCACTCAACAACAGATCTTTTTCTTTAACGTTCTCACATTATTTTGAAACCGGGAAAGATATATCACAAAATAGGGCAGTATCATAAAAAATAGTACTGTATATTGTTGTTGTAACATTTGATAAACAGTAGTTGTGTGTACCATTTTCTTCTCTGTAGTTTAATTATTTTTCTCTTCTACAGTATAGTATATCCGTTTAATAAGTCGCTAATCTTTGAATAAACAAAGGTTAAAAATTTGTTATCATACAAATTTGAAATCTTTACCTCAGGGTCACATCAAAGCTTAAGGGTGCATAAAAAGAAACTCACTGAATTTATGCCACTATGAAGTAAACAAGTGTTTTTAACTATACACGAGCTAATCGTTTGTATTATGAATCGGTTGTGTTCGGCAAATAAGAACTATTCTGATATTGAACATCACTGTTTTGTCAATATTTTATCACGTATTCCATGGAGTGCATTAGTGAAAATGATACACGTGCAGTTAATATTGTCCAATAACTTCGCCGTCATTTCCTAGTCGTCGAGATAGGGAAGATGGAAATGAAGCTAAGTGGGCTGTTTGAGATACGTTTTTAATAAAACATGTTTCATGTCTAGGACGTTTTAACATGCAATGGTTGTTGAATAAATGGTTTCCATATCCTGAACGTTTTCCTTCGTTCTGGAAAGAGGACGGTAAAACATCGGTCTGAGAGCATTTGTGCCTGCCTTACGCCTGCTCGTGCGGTGGATACTGTACCGCAGAGCAGAGAGGGGCCGGATGGAAAGGCAATTAGGACAGCCCGCGCGGCGTCGTAACGGACCACAGCTTCCTGCCAGCCCCCGGACGTGTTGCACTAGTTAACACTGTGCGGTGACCCGCACACGACCAAACACCTTGTCGTTCTAATGCAGCGCACTATACCCATATTTTGCTATTGGAAGTTTACTTCTCTCGTCAATCTCTGGAATGGTGGGTAAAGGAAACTAGAAAATATGGACGGTGATGGTTTATGGAATGACTCCATGACACTTTCTTCCGCAACTTACCAATTCGTACAATCTTTCTTTTTTTTTCTTTTCTTTTTTTTAACTGCTTTACGTCTCTTTTTAACATCGAGGTCTTTAGAGACGGGAAAGGATGGGGGGCAAGGATGGGGGCAAGGAATGGGAAGGAATTCGGCCATGGCCTTTTTGAAGGAAGCATCCCGGCATTTGCCTGGAGTGATTTGGGGAAACCATGGAAAACCCAAATCTGGATGCCCGGACGGGGATTCGAACCGCCGTACTCCCGAATGCGAGGCGAGAACGTACAATCTTTCAGCACTCTCAAACTGTTGAGTTGGCAATTAGCAAAAAATTAACTCAACCATTTCTTTCGTTTAACTTTTCTTCCTTCTGTAAATACCACGATACGAAATACTCTCTTGGACTTCTTGTCGTGTCAGCGAATAAATATATATCTTTATAATTAAATGAAAACGCAGAAAAACTTGAATCAAGCACAAGTTTCATTAAATGAACGTCAACTTAAAATAACCTACATTATGGCTCCTGAACTTATTGGTGTCATGTAAACAAACTTGGATGAGTCAGTTACTAAAAATTGAAGTTTATTTTACATCATTTAAAGCATACTCTATACTACTACGTATCTTGTCAAAATTATAACAGCGAGAATCTGAAATCGTAATAAGGCAATTCATCAAAACAAACAATAAATTCCGATTTTTATCGTATAATTGGATTCAGCAACCAAAACTGTAGACAAAGAATTGGAATGGTGCACAATTTTGTGATATCAGCGAAATATTGGCGTTTTTACTTCTGCAAAACAATTTAATGTGATTCCTGTGTGGCGTTCCCCTGTTTGTATTAAACAGAGTTTCATACAAAAGAAATATCGATCAGTAATGAATTGAATATCAAAAATTGCATCCCGGAACTGTTTGTAACTATGTTTCTAAAATGAAAATCGTAGCAAAATATAAAAGATAAACACATTTACTGAAGATTATTTTAGAGAAGGCTATTTCTTATGTAGTTGTATGTTGAATTTGCATTACCATATAAAAACATTATTGTTAAGGTTGATTAAATCACAATAAATGTAAGTTCGTCTTTCCACTTGCCTATTAAAGGCAATTAATGATTTTTTAATTTTAATGATCATGTGATTTGAAATTTAAAAAAATGTATTTACGAGAGCAAGTTTCAGTAATTTGTGGCAGTATCATTTAGTACTGTTGTCAGATTTGGCTAAGATTATTCACACGAGTTCAATTACTGTTGATATGCCTGTTAGAAACGAGCTTAGTGATTATAATTCCTTGTTATAGTGTCCCCAGTAAGTGCAGTTACAACTCAGTTTTATATAACATTAGTTTGATTTGTCAGAGCACAAAGCGCTCACCTGGTCGTAATGAACTGGTGACGGAGTTTATACTGGCTACACAATCCGCCCCTAACGTAGCGCTTTCACCTAAACCCAGTAACCCTACCGGGTATAGGAAACCTATAGTTTAACGTGGAATGCGAAACATGGCGCTTACTTCACATTACATAGCAAGCTGAACTAGAGATGAAAGGCTTCTGTAGATCACAGCGAAGACCGGAATTCGAAATGGGGGTTTCGATCTCCACTGACACCCGTTTAACACTGAGCCACAAAACCGTTACCCAAAATGTTGATTTACAGGGACTTAAATATATTTTGGTTGATAGAAAAAGGTACATTTGAGCTACATGTGAAGGTACGAATTGAACCTCTACTGAAGATTTAAGCATTGCAGTGATTTCCATGCATTTAGCTATGCTGTTTGATTGCTTTTTCTTGTATACGTACAGCATTCGCTGTATTCCACATCCACTAATCTCACACTAAGGGTAATAGTTGCCTGCACTTGAGGATTACTCGCACCCAAATCATGTTCAACGCTTTTTTGATGGAATGATATCATCTGTGGACAAACTAATGTTGGCTTCAGAAGTTGGTTATCCACCATATGACGTCTAGCACACTATTCGGTCTGCCTGTTTAAATTTGTTTCATACAAACAATAACTAAACATGAACAGTCACTTGACAATGGCGGCAGAGCTTGTGACCGCCAAAACGTCGTGGTCAAACGATGTACTAACTCGGCTAGCTACCCGAGAAAATTTTATTCATTTACAACGCCGAGAAAATCTCCAGTCTTACATAATAACTAAACATGTTTAATTGAACCCACGTTTGTCTACACCATTGTATCAAAAAATCCAAAAATAACTGAAAATATGGCTAGTGCTGCCAGTTCTTCACAAATCTACCCACAGTTCCTCAGTATTCTAAGAGCATTGCTTCATTAAAACGTGTATTGCAAACATTGACAAACCACAATACAGCTGTTGTTCCACTCTACTGATGAAACCAGAAGTTATTTTTATTTATTTTTGTTTATTTAATTATTCAGATAGTTCATTCACTACCGTCTACAACGAATCGTTATTTCATAGTACAATACTGTAGTAACATTATATAGTTAACAAAATTTTGAAACACAAAGACAAATCCTATATACTACGAAAATGGTACAAATAATTTACTATTTTTACTACACACTGTAAGTTATCACAATCTGTTAATAAAAACTATTACCCAATATCACTAAAGAACTGAACATCTTGAGTTTTCCAAAGTTAAGTTCATTTAACGCTGGCATCTGTTACAGAATAAGCTTCAGTAAATTCCTTAAGCCACACTTCCGGCATCAGCATTCCACTTAGTTTTATTCATTGCCAAAACATATAATCGATACACTGTGCTAGCGTTAGAAGCTTTGCAGACTGAATTTTCGGCAGCCAAACAACTCTTCGTGTCCAGGCGTGGATATTAACCTCTCGAACAATAATTACCGTAAACACATATTTCATTATCAAACAATAACGAAGCTGTAAATAGTTTCTAATATATCAAGCGTGGTGGGTAACGCTCTGGCCTCGCATTCGGGAGGAAGTGGGTTCGAATCCCCGTCCGGCCATCCAGATTTGGATTTTCCATGGTTTCACCAAATCAATCCAGGCGAATGCCGGGATATTTCCCTTCTAAATAACATGGCCGAATTCCTTCCTGTTCCTTGCCCGCAGACCTTTCCCGCCTCAAAGACGTAGACTTCGACTAAGAGCAAAGGAAGAAGCAAAAAACGAAAATATTCTAATGCAAAAAGGTATATAAGAAGTGTTTGTTGCTAGACTTCAGTGACTAGTGCCTCAATCGATTACCGTGTGAATCAATGACGGTAATAAGGCGTAGTTAGTTGTGCACCCATGTCGCTGTGGTGTGGAGGTAATTGAGGTCGGGTGGGTCGCTATCTCCAGTGGCAGGCGAGCAGGCCTCAAGCCGACACTCCGTCACTCTGCCTGACTGATGGCATCTGATCCCGCAGGCACACCCACAATTAGTATTCATGCAAATTGCGCTATTAACCCAAGCCTTCATTATGCTGCGGTACCTCCTGTATCTACATCAACACTACGTTATCCGCACATAAGTGAATGGGCTCCTACTCAACTTTTCCCTCGTACAGTTGATTTTAATATCGACAATCAGCGGCGTATGAAGGTGACAGAATTATTTCTAACAAATTCTGTTGTTTCTCTTTAAGACTTTCACAACAGATTCCATCACTCATATAATAAATAAAATAAATGGTGGCCTATAGTAACTATTTGAAGAACAAATAGACTTGTACTCATAATAAACCCCACTAAATTTCAGAATCAGAAGAGAAGTCAAGGATTTCGATATACTGAAAGAGAGTTCTCAGACCAATTTAATTTACTGTTGACTCTGACTACCGTTATTGCTAGTTCAAAACTGATAGGAAGCCACTTCATATCAAATCTCATAAAAATAAAGCTTCAGGGAACAGAATTATACCGATACGGACAAAACTTGGAGTCCTAGTAGACAGTACTTCAAACGGATCTGAGAACACTATCTCAGTATGTCGCATCGCCTTCTCTTCATGATACGTACAAATATAAGAAAATTTTCCTTACCAATTTTAAAAAACAATTAGTGCAGGCCCTTGTGTTTCCCAATATTGATTTCTGCAACGTTATTCAGAAAAATTTAAATTCAGCAGACATAAAGAAACTTGTTATGAATTGATGTTTAAGATTCATCCGCACCCTGTAACAGTACGACCATGTCTCACCTTCATATATTTGCTAACAGTGCTTGCGAATGTTTGACCGTCGACGATTTCACACATGTCTTCTTCTCCACATCCTACAAATGAAGACTCCGTCCTCCCTTTATTACAAAAACACATACTTCGTACTGAGTCATAACATCACATTCCGGTACTCAAATATTTTAACCTCATCCGCCAATAGCTCGCAAACCCTTGCCAATATCTTCTTAATTTCAGCGGCTAGATTGTGGAACAATTGTCCCCTGAAAATAAGAATTATTGAAATAATTGGCCCCTTTAAAAAGGTTTTAAGGAAGTATTATTTGTCGCAGCTTTAGCTTTATAGACTCTCCTCCCACGTTTCATATATTCTTAGCTTTCACTTCCATTAATAAATGCAGTTTTCAAATACTTATTTAGTTTTCACTACTATTAACTTATACCGTATTCACATACTTCTTTAGCCATCGCTAGTATTTAGTTTATATTATTTACACATACTTCTTCAATCTTCACTAGGATTACCTTGTGCCACTTACCTGCTGATTTACCAATTAAACATCAGTATTATTAAGATATTCGTTATTGTTTTCATTACAAACTTAATTAATGTAAGCTATATTTTGTAAACTGTTAATTTATGTGAAGTGGAAATTATATGTTACTATATGACCCGGCAATGCTTCACTATTGCTGGACTTGAATAGGCACATAGATTAAATGAAAAAATATTTACATATCTGTTTTTGATTTGTCTCGTCGAGTTACATTATGGGGAAGAGGGGTGGGTTTTTAAATATTTGTTTTTTGACCGGAACCATTTTCGACATCCCCTCGACAATTCACCATAGCTTCGCCGTAATCGGACGAACGGTTTGCGGGTTTTTTTTAAATTATGGGGTGTTATGGGGAAGAGGGGGTAATTAAGGTGGTGGAAAGAGAGGAGATGGATTGGGTTTTTGTGAAATTAATGTGTACAGTATTTCTCTCTCTTTTTTAAAGTATAAGTGTACAAATTCTTATCCAAAGCGGATAAAAAATGTGGTTTGCCTAAATTATGGGGTGAAAACTTAATGGAGTTGGAAAGGGGGAGAGGGGATGAATATTCGGAAACCATACGTAGGCAGTATTTTTCTGTTTGTTTTAATGTATAAGTGTACAAATTCGTATCTAAATCGGATAAAAAATGTGGTATTGCCTAAATTATGGGGGTGGAAAGGGGGAGAGGGGATGAATATTCGAAAACCATATGTAGGCAGTATTTTTCTGTTTGTTTTAAAGTATAAGTGTACAAATTCCTATCTAAATCGGATAAAAAATGAGGTATTGCCTAAATTATGGTGTGAAAAAATTATGGGGGTGGAAAGGGGGCGAGGTGATTAATATTCGGAAACCATACGTAGGCAGTATTTTTCTGTTTGTTTTATAGTATAAGTGTACAAATTCCTATCTAAATCGGATAAAAAATGTAGTTTTGCCTAAATTATGGGGTGTTACGGGGAATAGGGGGTGACTTTTTGGAAATTTTTTTTCACACGAACCTTCGCAGACGCACACTCGAAAACTCTCCAAAGTTTCATTGCAATCTGATAAATGGTATAGGAATGCATAGAAGACGAACAAACCCACAAACAAACATTGATTTTTATATATAAGATAAACACCTGGAATGACATAATATATGACTTCACAGCCCTAATCTTACCAGGGTAAATAAATCTTCGAATACTTGTAAATAAATAAATTATGTACTTATTACAATGGGTAACGTTATCTAAATTATAAGACGTTAAGCAAAAAATAAATAAACAGTACAACTGTCATTACTGCACAATAACACTGAAACTGATTTTTTTTTAACTATTTTTTCCATTCATAGTTTGAAAAAAAAAAATATTATGGTTAGTCTGATATATTATGTTACTTTTATTCAAAAGTATATGATAATGCTTTTATTATTTTCCCTTTCTATTACCAATTTATATTTTAATGTATTAGGCATTTCATTATTAAACTTACGATGAATATAGCAACAGCATACAAAGACCTTAAACATATTCGCATATATCAAGACCGGAGGCTACGCGACAAAATACCATTAGTGTAAAAATGACCCAGTAATGATATATAGATATATATATATATATATTATCATTATTTATACCTTTTCGCTATCACTTCTAACGTATCTCTATCTGAATTACAAGTGGGCACCCTTAAGTGAGGTCAGAACTTAAATCTTCGCTCTCAAATAAATCCAAACTAATTGTATATTTATGTGTTAGTGTGCCACTTTATCCATTACCTGCCGTTAAATATTCATTATTTGTCCGTCTGAGATAGTGAAAGTGGAAGAAGGGAAGGGTAAGATGGACTACGAGCGGTGAGATGAAGTCGCTAATCTAAAGAGATGAGGGAGGCAACGTAAAAAGTTAAAGTTCCTACCAGGTAGCTGTACGCACATTAAGAAAATTTACGAGCTCTTAGTAAGTGCTGCAGGGCCAAGCAGAGAACTCCAAGATCTGTGTTACTGCTCCCAAAACGAGCGACAAATGAAACTTTTCTAGTGCTAAAAATAAAAAAAACAAAAGATTATTGCTCCTCCAAAAGATATCTTCTGTGTGTGTTATAAAACGTTTGCTTTGGAATTTAGTATGCTGTCGGTCACGTTGGATAATAATCGAAAAGTGGAAGGTTATTCATATTTGCGGCGTCCTTTAAAACGTATATATAACAATTCTGGGTAACTCCTCTTTGCGACATACATTCCACATGCTGCCAGCTCCCTATCCCTACCGATTCCTATTACACTTTAATCAGTATTATAATAATTTGGTTATATTTAAATTAAATACTATGCCTTTTCAAGACCGAGCGTGGTGGTGTAACGGATAGCGTTCTGGCCTCGCATTCGGGAGGACGGCGGTTCGAATCCCCGTCCGGGCATCCAGATTTGGGTTTTCCATGGTTTCCCCAAATCACTCCAGGTGAATGCCGGGATGCTTCCTTCAAAAGGCCATGGCCGAATTCCTTCCCATTCCTTGCCCCCATCCTTTCCCGTCTCTAAAGACCACGTTGTTAAAAAGGGACGTTAAAACTGTTACAAAAAAAAAAAAAAAAAAAAAAAAAAAAAGCCTTTTCAAGATTGTGGCCTTCAGTATTAATAATGAGGGATTGTTGATTTCTTGGGTAATCCGTTGTAGTAACAGCATGTGGGAGTGTGGGGATTTTGCGTTACAGGCGAGAATGCACTCGTTAGCTATCGAAATACGCAGTCGGCAGAGTATGTGGGAAGTGACGAGACGGCAAAGGAATATGTAGGCTGGATGCCTTGGCAGCTGCGAATGGACAGTACGAGAGTTGTAACACTATAATTTTTCATTTCAAGTACTTCAAGTAACATGAAATATATGTTTGTAAAGATTTTCGTGTTTTGATCACTGCAAGAAGTTACAGAATGAATAGAGGTTCGTGGATCCACGTGTTATCACTTGGTAGTAATAGAACCTCTCACAGGAACTGAAGCATATAAAAACTATTTAAGTTATAAAGTTGGTTGGAAGAGTGGAGGAAAAGGTCTGTTAGTAGCATCGATAATTGTTGCATCTTTGATGACTATCGACACGCCCTCCACTGAAACGCTAAGAACTTGAAAGACAACACGGATCTCTCTCTGTTGGGCTCACCCAAATGTCTTTATCGGCTTATATGCTGACTTTATCGAAAAAAAATTGTACTCCTGTGAAAAAATAAGAATCTTTAAGTATTCTCGATAGAACATCAGAACAACGTCATATGTCAGTTGCTTTACTTGTAAACAGTTAATAACTTCTTTTTTTAAAAAAAATCCTCTATATAAGTTTTTGTATGACGCATGAATTCTAGCGCTTATTAATCTTATAGTGACAGAATGATCTGAATTAAGGGAACCTGAACCGAGCCGACAGTATTATAGGAATGGATTCTATGCGAGATGTGCAGAGATTTAACATCCTTTGCTTCTCGGTATCATACGTGAATCGAGTATATCTCATGAAAGGAGTCAACAACTGCTGTGGACACTATCATACCCAGCCACGGTCTGGTAGCTCAGCGGATAAAGTACTCGCCCTCAGATTAAGGCCCCTGGGACCGATTTCAATTACGACCAGGAATCTCGATGGGCTAAGCCTTTCTGTGTTTCATATTCAACTTTTTGAATGGTGGACCTAGTCACGGCGATGAAGGAATGTCTGCCCTGAGATCATACGAATTTATTTATTACTTTACTTTCGATGACATTCATCCCACTGTGGTTACAATGAATAAACAAGTAACCAGATGAGTTCTTGGTTCGTCAGGTAAGCTGTATTTAGCTTCCATGGTGTACACCATAGGTTCCCAACCTTTTTTGACCTATCACCCCCTTTTCGAAAAAAAAATTACTCACCGCCCCCCTGTTTGAAAAAAAAACCCAGCACCGACGTCTTTTGTTGTTGTAATCTACATTGTGTAATCCATAGCGCTTCAATTTAATTGGCTTGTTGCCCACTTCAAACAGTGATTTGATGGTACCCCTCTTAGGTGAATTGGACTATATTAAATATTTAAAAACAAGGACAGAATTTTTAAATTACTTTATTAAAGAATATTAACATTATTGGTGCCTTGTACAAAATTTGATTAAAAACATATATTGAAAATTATCGTAAAATAATCAGTGAGAGGTCCGAGCTTGATGTAATGATACTCATTTTTCTACATTCAGTGCTATATTTGTCAGCAGAAATCTTAAATTGCCACGTTCCACTACTGGCAATCTGTTTCTTTTCTTTGTTAGTAAATTGCTTACTACACTAAATCCTCTTTTGGCTAAATATGACGACTGGAATGCAATCTTCTTCTTCTTCTTCTTCTCCTCGTGTCGATGACAGCATCAAATATGTGGAAGTCTTTCTGCCAATGCGATGGTTTTGTCAGTAGCTGATTGGAGGTCAAATTGAGATACATTTATTCCAAGTTGTGGACAGAAAATGTACCATGGTTTCTCTCTCGCCGCACGAACATGTGGTATCTGGCTGTTCTCCCAGGTATCCCCAAGTGGCAAGTGTATCTTTGCAGTGGCCAACTCCAACATGAAGCCTGTTTAGCGACTTCCATATGGGCCATGGTTGTTCAGACCCAGGTGGTGGACCCTCTTTTGGCTTGATCCACTCGAGCCCTTGTTGTAAACTCTTCTCCCAAGCCAGTATTCTTTCATTGCTTGGAGCTGCAGTTGGTGGCTTTGAAGTTCGCATGAAGCTTGAACGGGACTTTAGTCTCGATGGCGCTGGTGTATAGTCATGTAGGGGGTGTCGGACGTCTTCATTTACTTTAAGCCTTGCCACGCTGGTGGCAACTTCCCGGCGTATATCTCCAGATGCAATGCCAGCTAGTATCTCCACTTTGCTCACAGGCGATGGTCTGAGGCAACCTATGATGACCCGCCATGTTCTGTGGAGCGCAACGTCTACTGTCTTAGCATGGCTGGATTTTTGCCACACAGGACATACATACTCTGCTGCGGAGTAGCATAATGCTAAGGCAGAGGTGCGGATGACGCTTGGGTTAGCTCCCCAGCTAGATCCGGTCAACTTGCTTAAGATGTTGTTGCGTGCTGTTACTTTCATCTTGACATTGCGACAGTGGCTTTTAAAAGTGAGACTTCTATCAAGAGTTACACCCAGGTATTTTGGATTTTCAGGGAATACAATAAAAAACTTTTTTGTTGCAGCCCACAAAGCCGGATATAAATCTGGAATTTGCCTCTGTAGCCAAAATTCTTGATATCCATTTTTTAATTTCAATTTTAATTCTTCATTTTTTAACAATTGTATCAACTCTTTCTGTAGCGATTAATCTGCTGTTTGTAGGTTTGAGAAAATTTCTAATACGCAATCTGGAATGGCCACGTTAAGAAAATCCTGAAATCTGTTTTTAAAATCTTCTTTAAGTGTTTCCAATTCACTCCAAAGAAAATATAAAATTTAAAAAATAAAACTTATTTTTAAAAAAAAGTCATATAGCCTAATATCGTTTTCACACACACCGGCAAAACTGGAGCCGGCGCCGGCCTTATCGCATCAAGTACAATAAGTTTTTTTGCTTTGGCCGAAGAAATAGGCATCCACCATTCTAAAAACGTTACTTTAATAGTTTATTATATCGTAGAACGAAGTATAGTAAATATTTCATTAACATTCAGTACTGGATACATCCTGTGTTGACTCAAATACAAAAAGAGGCCTAGAAAAAGTGAAATAAATTAGGTACACAAATATTCTGCTATATTTTTGTTTCATTGAACATTTTTGACCAATTAAGAAATGAACTCAATTTTTTAAAATATTATACAATATCTATGACTGCGATTGAAATCTATAAATTTCTTCAATTGATTTTTAAGGATCTCGTTAAAGGAGCAAACTTTACTGACTTACATGAGACCTACAGATTGGGAATAAGCACAAGTAAAACGTAGGCATGGAAAGAGATGTATACATTTCTGAAAGAATATTTCGAAATGAAAAGAAAATGAAACCAACTGAAAAATGATAAATTACACATTTATCATTAGTACTAACAAACATTATAATTAACTTACACTTTACTTAAAATTGTAAATCTGGTTGTGCTATTATTGGCGGTATCAAAACAAAGATACTTTGTCAGTATCGAAGGCGCGTTGCCATGGCAAATTAACGAAATAAATTGTGTAACCTGTTCTGTATTGTTATAACTAATAAAAAATGTATAGCTGATCAACTCTCAGTTATTTTTTCTTTCACTTCAAAATCTTCTTTCAAAAATGTGTAAATCTCTTTGCACGCATTCTGTTTTAACTTTGAAATAGTTGGCTGTTTTATCTCACAAATAAGGTTTAATATCAACTAATTCAATTAATGTCATAGTATCGCGCGAGTAATTACTTATTACAAAACTACAGAAAATTGTCGGGACTGAGATTAGATCCTCTCCACCACCTGCACCAGTGTGGACAAGTGTGCATAAGAAACAATTAAATCAAAGGGCCGGTGATCTGCCAGACCGGATTACGTGTAAGGCCCATTCACACCAGCGGTCAGGTCAGGTCAGGTCAGCTCACAATCGAGGATAGCATTCACACTAGCGGTCAGCTCAGCTCAAGTCATGCCAGATCAAGTAGTAGACGAGGCCATTTCATTTCCATTGCTCATAGATAACAATCCGCAACGTCAATTAAATCGCAATGATTTTCGATCAAGAGCCTAAAAATACGTCAAGATCAAAAAGAGGATGGTTCTGGGTGCATCCAGAGATTCAAGCGCAAACAGATCAAGAGAAAAATGAATGCTAACTACCGGCTATGCCGTGCGAGACGAGTGGTGGGAAATGCTTTTGATATTTTAAGGCTCAAAGATTTCGAATTTATTTTAGAAAAATTAATTCTGCTCCAGGATTAATTGATAACATAATTTTAGCAACATGTATTTTGCACAATTTTTACGGAAGGATAAAATTTCATGCCATGTACAAAGTGAATTTCAGGATGAGCGAGAGAAATCCTACTTTACAAATATTCTTTGTTTATTTGCTAACGCTGGTACAGAAGCATTTGATTCTAAAAATATATTCACAATATTTTTTTTAAAATTTCAGAAACAGGATCTGTATCTTGACAGTACTAAAATGTGTAGTAATATTTTAATTTATATTCAAGTTTACCGACTTTATAATAAACAGAAATAAAATACCGTTAAAACATTTTTTTTTATTCATTAGTCTTTTTTATTGTTCACAAGCATAGTTTTCAGACGTTCGCCGCCCATTTGATCTGACCTGACCTGATCGTTGCACGTTCACCCTAGCGGTCAGCACAGCTCAGGTCTTGACCGTTGTTGATCGGTGGCGATGCGATCTTCAGTTTGAGCTGCCTTGGACTGACCTGAGCGGACCGCGTAGTGTGAATGCTCCAATTGGATTACGTGAATAGTGATTTTTGAACTGAGCTGAGCTGACCGCTAGTGTGAATGGGTCTTACGTGTTAATGCTCCAATTTGATTACATTGTATCCGGTGCCGGTTTTGCCGGTGTGAAAACTGTCTACCGTTTCAATATATTCCGGCCTTACACGAAGTACTTAGAAAGTGAGGGATTTCAATATCTGCCCACGGTGCAATATAAGAGCTGTAGGCTCCCAAATATGACATAGTTTGTAACGGAAACAGACACCACATATCGATTTTAGGTGCCTTAGCGCTTCCCATAGTAGACTATATGTTGTAAACAGTATGATGGTTTGTTCAGTTTGCATTTAAAGCCCATTTATTATTGATGAACGTAAATTCGACACCCCTCACGATTTAAGGAACACCTACCTTTGACAGAGAGGCTAACAATACTAGAAATATTATTCCCGTTTAAACTACGAATTCATACACTTATTTATTTCATTGTGATAACATTTCCATATTCACGTTCAGTACAAAGTAAAGCAAACTTACATTAACTGAGAGTTAAAGTACTTCCCAAAGCTGCTATTTCGCTAACAAGATACATGCTTCCGAATATGATAACCGCATGCACTGCAGAAACTGTTCACCATCGACAGAAGAGACTATCACCGAACCCGTGGACACGTTCAGTTAACCTGACAGTGTTGCTGGTTTTCTAGATCACAGTATTTTCTATAAATTTGAATTTCATACAACTTCATGTCAACCATAGGTATTCGCTCGTCAGAAGGCACTACCGAACAATCGAACACTGACCAGTGTAAACGTATAAGCATTGTTGATCGATCCGGAACATAAACATAATAATGGTGATCCCTGTGGTGCACAGCGCTTGCTGCGACTCATTCATCAACAATTGAAGCAAGTGTTAGGAACAAAGATATAATGTACTTATACCAACTTTTAATCCCCACTGATCTTGCTTAAAGGACATTTGGAATTACTTGCTGAAACATTTGTTCAATGTTTTTTGTTATTAATTAATCTTATCGGCACGTCCTTGCCAGTGTTGGCTAGGGGGGCGCTGGCTGGGCGTCAACGCCCCCCAAATTTGCCTTTCTTCACAAACGCCCCCTTCGAGCTCTCTAACGCCCACCGGGGGGCGGTACGGTCAACGTTGGGAACCATTGGTGTACACTCACACAACCGGAGGGCTTATTTAAACACAATTTTGGGCTCTGCTTCCATTTTTTCTCAAAATTTGCACACTATGGACGGCTGCTAATCGTGAGTTAGTTCGATGACTTACTTTGTCAACTGTTCTCAACGTTTTCTGATGTTCCGTATGAAGCAGAACCTTGGTGAAGATTCATTTCAGATTAATAGGTAACATACTAATGTGCTATGCTTGGATTCAATACATTGATTTCCCATAACCATCAGCACTGTGCTATTCACCTTGTTGATTAATCAGATCAAGTTTTCTGTAGTATCTTTCCATATTGCTACAGACAGCAGAAAGATTATTGTAGTTTCAAAGAGTCGAGAACTGTTCCATTGTTCTGGAGAAAACCGACGAATCTTCCAGCATCTCGAGTCTCACTTTGTAGGCCAAGCGTCGATTCATCGACGGGTTAACAGGTATTTTAGCACACTCCAACCTCCATCTACAAGTTCCGCTGAAATATAGGAAGCTACTCAAAATATTTGCACAGGTCTTCTGTTAACTTGTGAAATCGATAGCACACAGTGTTGCTAAATATCTCCGTGATTAATAATATCGTAGAAAATACGAGATAACTATTCAATCACTTACCGTATGTGAGTTTTTTACGTGTTCTAAGAAAACTGATTGGTTTTTACTTTTTAGTTTTACATAGCAATTCTACTGCTAGTTTAAACAACAAAGGAAGCAGTAGTACTTTAATCAACTGAGGCTCCCTAAATGAATTAGTGTATAATTCCAGAAATTTTTTTATTATTGAAGACAAATTTCTTTGAGATGGATAGTTAAATTTCCTTTTTTACATTATTTAAACCACACAGCGTTCATTTCCGTATGGATAATGATTTTCTCTCAAGACAGTCACCTTGTATCTGAAACTCTTTAACCGTAACTCTGGACTTTGAGAAGAGAAGAAAAATAGTTCAACAGTATGTCAACATCCACAAAAAGTGTCTGAAGATTTCTGTTAGTTCAGGTTACACAGTATCCGTATAATACAATACGATATTACTGACTGAATTGTGAATATACCTAACCGTTCCATCGTTTAATACGAATTGCTCACATTGGTCAAAGTTTTCTTCTTAAAATTAAACAAAACTTAAGTTTTATTTTATACTGTTATTTTTTGTCGTTTTCCCGATGAGTCTAAATCTTTAGGCTATAACCAAATTTTAAGCACTCCTTGTAATCCTATCAGTTTATTTCTCACAATTAAAAAATTATGTTCCACTACTATTTTTCTTAAGGTCAATGATGATCATAATTTAAAATAACTATTTTTTTTTTTAAATATAGTAGCAGAGATAGCAATTGTTTTACAGTTTTTGGTTTACATAGTGCGATCCAATTCTTACATTTTATATTTTCCGATCATTGACTTTCTTTATATATAAAAAAGAATCTCTGCCTTATAATGGATTGTTTTCTACTTTTATGGGACTTAGAATTTATTACAATGCATGAGTGATCGTACCTTATTCAAACAACGATTCAGATTTTTTCTGGGAAGCAGGCATAAAGCATTATTTGTAACAAAATGAATTTCAAATACCTTGCATATCGCATTCATATTTCTGCTCCAACAGTTGAAAGTGATTTTAACAAAACCGATGGTAATGGAAATTTTGCCTTTTTCCTTCCTGCTGTAACAAGTAAATATATTCCATTCCAGATGTTTTTATGCCGCCACTTATCACCTTAAGCAGAGTGAATCTTAAAAAAAAAATTGAATGTTTTCGGTTGAACAATATTCCTTAGGCTG
>JARYHS010013631.1:14032188-14052476 GCA_031002005.1 Vandiemenella viatica | reverse complement strand
TCTGGAGAGGAGAATACCCCCTCAAAACTGGCAGAAGGCAATTGTCATCCCAATTCACAAAAAAGGAGACGTCAAGGATTGCAATAACTATAGAGGAATAAGCTTGCTCAATGCTGGTTATAAAATCTACTCAAGCATTATTAAATCAAAATTGCAAAACATTTATGAACCACTACTTGGAGAAGAACAAAATGGGTTTCGGAAGGGTAGATCATGTGCAGATAGCTATTTCACACTCAAGATGCTAATTGAGAAAATGAAAGAGTTTATTCTGGAAACACACCTGGCATTTATTGATTTCACAAAAGCTTTTGATACAACTGACAGAAGAAAACTTTGGCTAATTATGGCAGAAAGTAAAACCCCAACACAGATCATAAAAGCAATTCAAAACATCTACAGCCACAATGTAATCGCAGTCAGAACCGTACAACAGCTGTCGGAATGGAAACCCATTAATCGAGGAGTGAGACAAGGATGTTGCCTATCACCACTTTTATTCAGCATATATATAAACAAAATCATTAGTAACTGGAGACAAAAACCCCATGGTAGAATAATGATAGACAGACAGACCAACCTGGACACATTACTGTTTGCAGATGACGAAGTGCTTTTTGCTGAGTCAGAAGATGACCTGCAGAGATCGGAATATAACCTACATAAGAGAGCAAAAGAGTACAGCATGGAGATTTCCCTCAATAAAACCAAGGTTTATGGCCTTTGTTGGAAAAAACCACAAAAGAACCAAAATCTCAATAGACAACACGCCCATAGAACAAGTAGCAGAATTTAAATACCTAGGTTACAACCTCAGCTACACCCTAGAAACCGATATGCAACAAAAAATCACAAATTTCACGAAAGTTACGGGAATAATAAATAACATTTTCAGGCCATCTCTAGTTCAACGGCACACAAGAATCAGGCTATATAACACCCTGGCTAAACCAACACTACTGTATGGCAGCGAGGCCTGGACACTACGCAAAGGTGATGAACGGAGACTAACGGCGGCTGAGATACGATTCATGAGGAGAACAGCTGGCTACACATTACAAGACAGAAAGAGATCTGATGATATCCTTAAAGAACTCAAAGTAAAACCAGTTCTCCAAACTGTACAAACCTACAGAACATCTTTGACAGAACATGTACTGAGGATGAAGACGGACCGGATACCACGGAAAATTCTCAAATACCATCCCAGAGGCAGGAGAGATGTAGGGGGACCACCAGGAAGATGGATTGAGACCGTAACAGGCCACCAGGCCTAATACCGGACAGGAAGAAGAAGAAAAGAAGATGTAAAAGTAATTCCGTCTTTATGTCTGCCTGTTACGTTTTCGCGACTAAACAACTATAGCGATCTTGATGGAATTTGACAAGAAACTACTGTATATCATTAGCAATGACATAGGATATCTTTTTCTTGATAAATAACATATTTTGTCGCGAAATTTTGAAAACTGAGGCGAACGTTGACAGACAGTCAGACAGATAACGTGTGTGAGTCTAGGCTTCGTTTCTCTCGCAGTCAGTTTGTGTAGCCTTTGCGATGATTGCCAATAAAGCTCAGGGATAGACACAGAAAGCAAATCTACGGCAGCAGTATTTTTAGACATAGAAAAAGCTTACGACAAGGTTTGGCACGCTAAACTTATACAGGAATTACGGACTCAAACGGCTATTAAACACTCCTACATTAAATTCATTGGTAGTTACTTAGCCGACAGAAAATTCTACGTAGAAGTTGACGGACAGAGGTCTTCAATTCTTCCGAGTCCAGCTGGAATTCCGCAAGGATCGGTTATCGCACCACCACTTTTCAAAGTTTATACAAACAAAATCCCGACCCCGCCTTATGTGAATCTGGCACAGTTTGCCGATGACACTACAGAGTACACATCAGGAAGAAGACACTCACTTACAACAAGGACTAGATGAAATCAGTAAATGGTGCAGAAACTATAAAATCAAACTAATCCTGCCAAATGTGCGGGAATCTATTTCACAAAAAAAAGGCCGGAAATAAACAAGAATTTAAAAATTTTGAACCAAAATATCCCCTGGGTTAAAGAGCATCGGTACCTGGGTATATTACTGGATAACAAATTACTTTTTAGACAACATATCATGGATAGGAAAACAAAAGGACTAGCAATTATTTCCAACCTTTCACCAGTATTACGAAGCAGCAACCTACAGTTTAATACAAAAATAAGAATATACAAATCGGTTATTCTCCCATTTTTAATGTACGGATGCCAGATATGGGGGCTGGCAAGCCAAACCAATCTACAACAAATCCAGCTACTCCAGAACAGATGTCTAAGGATGATCCTAAACGCACCCAGATATACACCAATAGAAATTCTACATAACGAGACAAATATTCCCTTAATTAATACCGAAATATTTAATCTAACAGAAAAATTCCACAAGAAATTGAACGACGCCAGAGAGAAAGAACTGAGTCGATTGGAACGGTAATGCCGAGACGTTGGCATAAGTATAAAGTTCCCCTCAGTATTCTACACCAGCCAACATAGAGCAGCACAGTACGTGAACTCCGCAGGGGTTTTTTCACCATTAAGACCATCCTAGATGGTCATAGCCCTGGTTTTACCCCTGAAAGTGAAATATAAAGTGTCCCAAAAATAAACACCCTATCCTTAGAAGTTATACTACCAAAGGTAGTGGGACTTCAATCACAGCCGCAGAGGCAGCGAAAAAAAAAAAAAAGTGGAGGGTACACTTAGTAAGAACGTGTGAAAAACAGGTCTGTACTAAGGCAGTTATATGCAGCTAGGAAACGGGTTTCGAATCTCCAAAGACTATGTGTCTTAGGAATAAACAGCAAAACCAAAAACGTTGTATACCAAACGGTATTGGCATAAGATGTCCCCAAAAAGTGATGTAATTTTTAACCACAAACAAAAATCTGCCGAAGAAACTATAGTAGGCAGGCTCCCATAGTTAACCCCTCACTCCTTAGTTTGTTGTTTTTTTAAACATGTTGCAGATTGTTTCTGTATCACATTCTAGCAATAAAACTCGAACTGTACGCGTATGAAGTCGCGGGTAACAAGTAGTTTATTATTACTACGGTTTGGATCTTTATGACAATTTTTTCCTGGCTTCCTTTTGAGCTGTAATCCTTAATTAAACTTTGACTAAGCATTTTGACTGTATTTTATATAGCACATAAACACACATTCAGGCCATTTTCCTAGTTTTCGTCATATTACGAAAATATGTATGGTCATATTTATGGGAAAAATCTGGTAATTTTTAACAATACCGGAAATTCGCTAGAAGTTATAAATGAGAAGAAATTCGCAGAACTGTACTCCTTTTATACATTGGAGGAAAAACCAAAACTAACTGTCTCTGAATTGGTGAGAATTCACCAGTCAAGAAGTTATACATTATTGTGACTCTCTAGTCCATAGGTTCCCAACCTTTTTTGACCTATCACCCCCTTTTCGAAAAAAAAATTACTCACCGCCCCCCTGTTTGAAAAAAAACCCAGCACCGACGTCTTTTGTTGTTGTAATCTACATCTACAGAGCGCTTCAATTTAATTGGCTTGTTGCCCACTTCAAACAGTGATTTGATGGCACCCCTCTTAGGTGAATTGGACTATATTAAATATTTAAAAACAAGGACAGAATTTTTAAATTACTTTATTAAAGAATATTAACATTATTGGTGCCTTGTACAAAATTAGATTAAAAACATATATTGAAAATTATCGTAAAATAATCAGTGAGAGGTCCGAGCTTGATGTAATGATACTCATTTTTCTACATTCAGTGCTATATTTGTCAGCAGAAATCTTAAATTGCCACGTTCCACTACTGGCAATCTGTTTCTTTTCTTTGTTAGTAAATTGCTTACTACACTAAATCCCCTTTTGGCTAAATATGACGACTGGAATGCAATCTTCTTCTTCTTCTTCTTCTCCTCGTGTCGATGACAGCATCAAATATGTGGAAGTTTTTCTGCCAATGCGATGGTTTTGTCAGTAGCTGATTGGAGGTCAAATTGAGATACATTTATTCCAAGTTGTGGACAGAAAATGTACCATGGTTTCTCTCTCGCCGCACGAACATGTGGTATCTGACTGTTCTCCCAGGTATCCCCAAGTGGCAAGTGTATCTTTGCAGTGGCCAACTCCAACATGAAGCCTGTTTAGCGACTTCCATATGGGCCATGGTTGTTCAGACCCAGGTGGTGGACCCTCTTTTGGCTTGATCCACTCGAGCCCTTGTTGTAAACTCTTCTCCCAAGCCAGTATTCTTTCATTGCTTGGAGCTGCAGTTGGTGGCTTTGAAGTTCGCATGAAGCTTGAACGGGACTTTAGTCTCGATGGCGCTGGTGTATAGTCATGTAGGGGGTGTCGGACGTCTTCAATCACTTTAAGCCTTGCCACGCTGGTGGCAACTTCCCGGCCTTTATTTCCAGGGGCGATGCCAGCTAGTATCCCCACTTTGCTCACAGGCGTTGGTCTGAGGCAACCTGTGATGAGCCGGCATGTTCTGTGGAGCGCAATGTCTACTGTCTTAGCATGGCTGGATTTTTGCCACACACGACACGCATACTCTGCAGCGGAGTAGCTTAATGCTAAGGCAGAGGTGCGGATGACGCTTGGGTTAGCTCCCCAGCTAGATACGGTCAACTTGCTTAAGATGTTGTTGCGTGCTGATACTTTCATCTTGACATTGCGACAGTGGCTTTTAAAAGTGAGACTTCTATCAAGAGTTACACCCAGGTATTTTGGATTTTCAGGGAATACAATAAAAAACTTTTTTGTTGCAGCCCACAAAGCCGGATATAAATCTGGAATTTGCCTCTGTAGCCAAAATTCTTGATATCCATTTTTTAATTTCAATTTTAATTCTTCATTTTTTAACAATTGTATCAACTCTTTCTGTAGCGATTAATCTGCTGTTTGTAGGTTTGAGAAAATTTCTAATACGCAATCTGGAATGGCCACAATAAGAAAATCCTGAAATCTGTTTTTAAAATCTTCTTTAAGTGTTTCCAATTCACTCCAAAGAAAATATAAAATTTTAAAAATAAAACTTATTTTTTAAAAAAAGTCATATAGCCTAATATCGTTTTCACACACACCGGCAAAACCGGAGCCGGCGCCGGCCTTATCGCATCAAGTACAATAAGTTTTTTTGCTTTGGCGGAAGAAATAGGCATCCACCATTCTAAAAACGTTACTTTAATAGTTTATTATATCGTAGAACGAAGTATAGTAAATATTTCATTAACATTCAGTACTGGATACATCCTGTGTTGACTCAAATACAAAAAGAGGCCTAGAAAAAGTGAAATAAATTAGGTACACAAATATTCTGCTATATTTTTGTTTCATTGAACATTTTTGACCAATTAAGAAATGAACTCAATTTTTTAAAATATTATACAATATCTATGACTGCGATTGAAATCTATAAATTTCTTCAATTGATTTTTAAGGATCTCGTTAAAGGAGCAAACTTTACTGACTTACATGAGACCTACAGATTGGGAATAAGCACTAGTAAAACGTAGGCATGGAAAGAGATGTATACATTTCTGAAAGAATATTTCGAAATGAAAAGAAAATGAAACCAACTGAAATATGATAAATTACATATTTATCATTAGTACTGACAAACATTATAATTAACTTACACTTTACTTAAAATTGTAAATCTGGTTGTGCTATTATTGGCGGTATCAAAACAAAGATACTTTGTCAGTATCGAAGGCGCGTTGCCATGGCAAATTAACGAAATAAATTGTGTAACCTGTTCTGTATTGTTATAACTAATAATAAATGTATAGCTGATCAACTCTCAGTTATTTTTTCTTTCACTTCAAAATCTTCTTTCAAAAATGTGTAAATCTCTTTGCACGCATTCTGTTTTAACTTTGAAATAGTTGGCTGTTTTATCTCACATATAAGGTTTAATATCAACTAATTCAATTAATGTCATAGTATCGCGCGAGTAATTACTTATTACAAAACTACAGAAAATTGTCGGGACTGAGATTAGATCCTCTCCACCACCTGCACCAGTGTGGACAAGTGTGCATAAGAAACAATTAAATCAAAGGGCCGGTGATCTGCCAGACCGGATTACGTGTAAGGCCCATTCACACCAGCGGTCAGGTCAGGTCAGCTCAGCTCAGCTCACAATCGAGGATAGCATTCACACTAGCGGTCAGCTCAGCTCAAGTCATGCCAGATCAAGTAGTAGACGAGGCCATTTCATTTCCATTGCTCATAGATAACAATGCCCAACGTCAATTAAATCGCAATGATTTTCGATCAAGAGCCTAAAAATACGTCAAGATCAAAAAGAGGATGGTTCTGGGTGCATCCAGAGATTCAAGCGCAAACAGATCAAGAGAAAAATGAATGCTAACTACTGGCTATGCCGTGCGAGACGAGTGGTGGGAAATGCTTTTGATATTTTAAGGCTCAAAGATTTCGAATTTATTTTAGAAAAATTAATTCTGCTCCAGGATTAATTGATAACATAATTTTAGCAGCATGTATTTTGCACAATTATTTACGGAAGGATAAAATTTCATGCCATGTACAAAGTGAATTTCAGGATGAGCGAGAGAAATCCTACTTTACAAATATTCTTTGTTTATTTGCTAACGCTGGTACAGAAGCATTTGATTCTAAAAATATATTCACAATATTTTTTTTAAAATTTCAGAAACAGGATCTGTATCTTGACAGTACTAAAATGTGTAGTAATATTTTAATTTATATTCAAGTTTACCGACTTTATAATAAACAGAAATAAAATACCGTTAAAACATTTTTTTTTATTTATTAGTCTTTTTTATTGTTCACAAGCATAGTTTTCAGACGTTCGCCGCCCATTTGATCTGACCTGACCTGATCGTTGCACGTTCACCCTAGCGGTCAGCTCAGCTCAGGTCTTGACCGTTGTTGATCGGTGGCGATGCGATCTTCAGTTTGAGCTGCCTTGGGCTGACCTGAGCGGACCGCGTAGTGTGAATGCTCCAATTGGATTACGTGTATAGTGATTTTTGAGCTGAGCTGAGCTGACCGCTAGTGTGAATGGGTCTTACGTGTTAATGCTCCAATTTGATTACATTGTATCCGGTGCCGGTTTTGCCGGTGTGAAAACTGTCTACCGTTTCAATATATTCCGGCCTTACACGAAGTACTTAGAAAGTGAGGGATTTCAATATCTGCCCACGGTGCAATATAAGAGCTGTAGGCTCCCAAATATGACATAGTTTGTAACGGAAACAGACGCCACATATCGATTTTAGGTGCCTTAGCGCTTCCCATAGTAGACTATATGTTGTAAACAGTATGATGGTTTGTTCAGTTTGCATTTAAAGCCCATTTATTATTGATGAACGTAAATTCGACACCCCTCACGATTTAAGGAACACCTACCTTTGACAGAGAGGCTAACAATACTAGAAATATTATTCCCGTTTAAACTACGAATTCATACACTTATTTATTTCATTGTGATAACATTTCCATATTCACGTTCAGTACAAAGTAAAGCAAACTTACATTAACTGAGAGTTAAAGTACTTCCCAAAGCTGCTATTTCGCTAACAAGATACATGCTTCCGAATATGATAACCGCATGCACTGCAGAAACTGTTCACCATCGACAGAAGAGACTATCACCGAACCCGTGGACACGTTCAGTTAACCTGACAGTGTTGCAGGTTTTCTAGATCACAGTATTTTCTATAAATTTGAATTTCATACAACTTCATGTCAACCATAGGTATTCGCTCGTCAGAAGGCACTACTGAACAATCGAACACTGACCAGTGTAAACGTATAAGCATTGTTGATCGATCCGGAACATAAACATAATAATGGTGATCCCTGTGGTGCACAGCGCTTGCTGCGACTCATTCATCAACAATTGAAGCAAGTGTTAGGAACAAAGATATAATGTACTTATACCAACTTTTAATCCCCACTGATCTTGCTTAAAGGACATTTGGAATTACTTGCTGAAACATTTGTTCAATGTTTTTTGTTATTAATTAATCTTATCGGCACGTCCTTGCCAGTGTTGGCAAGGGGGGCGCTGGCTGGGCGTCAACGCCCCCCAAATTTGCCTTTCTTCACAAACGCCCCCTTCGAGCTCTCTAACGCCCACCGGGGGGCGGTACGGTCAACGTTGGGAACCATTGCTCTAGTCGTTAATGTTCCGCCCGCCTTTTAATCTCAGCAGCATGTCTGTGTCGATCCGCATTAATCTATGTCTCACTGTCGCCAATACTTTAGAAAATATGAAAATAATTCCTCAGTCAGTGTTAAATCTAAATTGGATCAGTGAGTACCGCAATACTGACTTTTTTTTTCCTGAAAGTGCGATGTTACGGAATTACGAAAATAAATTTAGAGAGGAGTAAGTACAGACGAAATATACCGAGCGTGGTGGTGTACCGGTAAGCGTTCTGGCCTCGCATTCGGGAGGACGGCGGTTCGAATCCCCGTCCGGGCATCCAGATTTGGGTTTTCCATGGTTTCCCAAATCACTCCAGGCAAATGCCGGGATGCTTCCTTCAAAAGGCCAAGGCCGAATTCATTCCCATTCATTGCCCCCCCCCCCATCCTTTCCCGTCTCTAAAGACCTCGCTGTTAAGAGACGTTAAGCAGATAAAAAAAAAATACAAGCGAAAGAGTTATTTTCTATAATATCAACAAAGCGATTTAAAATTTAATTTTCCAATTGTGCTGTGGGTGCACGGAAGCAAATTATGCTGTCTACATGAAAGTGACACTACTAGACAAAATAAATTATGTACAATTGGGCATGTTTCGATGTATTGTTAATTTAAATGTTTGGTCATATTTACCCTTATCTAAGGCCAAATTTGCCTACATATTTCTCTGTTTTTTTTTTTTTTTTTTTTTTTTGTCATGAAGATCCGAACCATAGTTATTAGTTATTAGTAATTCGCTTATTGACATAACTGAGACATCAAGAAATATCTTAATATTTTGATTACAACCTAAGAAAAGAGGACCCAGCACTAATCCGTGAGGAACACTGTGTTTATTGCAGCTGCTGCAACATTTCCCCGTTTCTGTTAGACAGATATTTCCATCAGCTATTTGGCTAACACTGTAATGACGAGATACATTGTGCTTCGAAGAAACGTTTAATTAGTATAAAGTATTCCTAGGTTTGAATACAAAGCGAATACCGAAGTGATAGGCTGGTAGGCAGAAGAAATTTGTAGAGGGGCTGTTTCTTCCGCGAACAGTTGGCGAAGCGGGACAATAAGGACTTCTTTTGTCTGGTCCTGCCCTGACCTGCCCTAACCGACAATGCGTTGGGTCGCAGCTGTTCCAGCATATGGCGTCTGAGATACAGGGTGATCCCAAACTGACGTCACTGCCAAGGGCGTCATGGGCCAATAGGATCTGGTAAATTAGGACAATTCAACACGAATAAGGACACGACGGTAGATCTGGACAAGGGAGGACATATTGAGAGTATTGTACTAGATCTCTCCAAGGCATTTGGCAGAGTGAACTGTAAACTGGTGATAAATAAGTTAAATATCATTCAAGTGACTTGTTGGGTAGAAAATTTCTTAAAACGTAGAAAGCAAAGTGGAAGTAAAAATGGGAGTGCCACAGGGTAGCGTATTTGGACCATTGCTATTCATTATTCTAATGAATGATTGTATTGATGGTTTACTAGCAGAAGTTAGGTTGTTGGCAGATTATATAATGGTGTATAATAGAATAAAGACTGTAAACAGTTACAGTGTATCTAGTTGGGTTGGTAAACACGGGATGAAGATAAATGCAAAGAAGAGTCAGCTTATTAGATACACAGATAAAACACTTAAGGTTGATTATGATTATAAGGTGGAGAAAAAATTGCTTGACATGAAGTGTAAATATCCCTGCATAACATTTGTATTAATGTCAATTGGGCAGAGCACATTGGGCAGGTGGTAGGAAAAGGTCCTTAAAATAGTTTATTTGTTGGAAAGAGTGATGAGGGGATGTACGAGAGAAGTAAAGGAATTGGGTTACAAAACTTTAGTCAGACCATTGCTCGACTATGGTGGTGTAGTATGGGACCCACATTATTGGAGTTGGAGGGGGTGCGAAGAAGGGCACCTAGATTTGTCTATAAATTACCATAGAACAGCAACTGATATGATAAAGGAGCTGGGTTGGGAGTCATTGGAGGGTGAAGAGAGTGCTGGGAGTGTATAAGGCGTATATTGGCGATGAGTCCTGGATGGATATTGGTAGAAGAATTAGGAGAAGGGAAGAGATGACCATGACCACAAGCTGGCACTCGATTCCAGGCATAAGGCAGTAGAAATTACCACAGAACACAATCAGTAACTGATATGATAAAGGAGCTGGGTTGGGAGTCATTGGAGGGTGAAGAGAGTGCTGGGAGTGTATAAGGCGTATATTGGCGATGAGGCCTGGATGGATATTGGTAGAAGAATTAGGAGAAGGGAAGAGATGACCATGACCACAAGCTGGCACTCGATTCCAGGCATAAGGCAGTAGAAATTACCACAGAACACAATCAGTAACTGATATGATAAAGGAGCTGGGTTGGGAGTCATTGGAGGGTGAAGAGAGTGCTGGGAGTGTATAAGGCGTATATTGGCGATGAGGCCTGGATGGATATTGGTAGAAGAATTAGGAGAAGGGAAGAGATGACCATGACCACAAGCTGGCACTCGATTTCAGGCATAAGGCAGTAGAAATTACCACAGAACACAATCAGTAACTGATATGATAAAGGAGCTGGGTTGGGAGTCATTGGAGGGTGAAGAGAGTGCTGGGAGTGTATAAGGCGTATATTGGCGATGAGTCCTGGATGGATATTGGTAGAAGAATTAGGAGAAGGGAAGAGATGACCATGACCACAAGCTGGCACTCGATTCCAGGCATAAGGCAGTAGAAATTACCACAGAACACAATCAGTAACTGATATGATAAAGGAGCTGGGTTGGGAGTCATTGGAGGGTGAAGAGAGTGCTGGGAGTGTATAAGTCGTATATTGGTGATGAGGCCTGGATGGATATTGGTAGAAGAATTGGGAGAAGGGAAGAGATGACCATGACCACAAGCTGGCACTCGATTCCAGGCACAAGGGAGAGAGAAAATTTTCTTTTGTTGGTAAGAGTGTCAGTGATTTGAAAAATTTACCAAAAACTGGAAATAATTTGAGATTAAAATACGTAAAGGGATAGAAATGATGAGTGTCGGAATTTACACTCAAAGAACTTTAGACAATAATAATTAATAATAATAAAAAAAGGAGTGAATGGATGAGTTGTAAAATTGGCACCAGAGGAGTTAATTAAAGTTATTTAAATTTAATTTATGAATATCATATTACGTGTCAGCACAATTAATCTGGATAGAACAGCCAATCGTGTTAAATGCTTCGTGACGAATCAAAGCGAACGTACTTTTGCAGAATGAAGTGCTAGATGAGGCTGTCCTAAAGTAGAACCCCTAAATGTGTAATTCCTTCTGTGTACGGTCGCTACAATTAAAACAAACCTCATTGAGTAGGAGAACTCTCCGTACATATGAAGAAACATTTTCCAACCAAACGTCAGTCTGGAAACTGGTAATTGCGGATCATCAGGCTTCTACAGACGAAGCAGATCCTGAAGAAGATTTGGGTGGGATTAACAATGTCAGCGACACAAAAAACAGATAAAGTATTTCAATTTATACATGTAAACTTCTCCTTGATTTGGTGCTACTCAAACATTCTCCTTATCTAGATCACCATCTACATCTATACTCTGCAAATCACAAATACTGTGGGTGGCAGAGGGTGCTAAGCACCAATCCTAATTCTGCGCATTCCAATCCCGAACAGATCGAGGAAAGAAGGAATAAATAAATGAATCAGTACGGCATCTTATTTCTCGAATCTTATCCCTCCTGTCATTGCGACCTAAATAGGTTGGCGGAAGAAGTATTTCGTTAAAGATTTTCGCATATTCTCCAGCAAATTGAAACGAAAACGACGTCGTCTGTCCACCAAACAATCCCAGCCCAACCCACGAATCAGCTCTGTGACACTTACGTAAGGACTGTAACTAGCGGTCACGAATCGAGCGGCTCTCCTCTGTATTTCACTAACGTGTCAATCAATCCCTTGCGATACGGATCCCAAATTCCACAACAGTATTCCAAATGCGGACGCACTAGTGTTTTGTACGCTATTTCCTTAATATGAGCATTACAACTTCTCAAAATACGTCCTATGAATCGTAGTTTGGAATTAGCTTTGCCTACGACGAAAGTTATGTGCAAGTCCCATTTCATGTTGCTTTGTACTGTTACGCCTAGATACTTCAAGGAATCCACAGTGTCAACAACTGAATTGTTAACTTTGCACTCCTGAGCAAACGGGGTCTTTTAATTACTCATGTGCATTGCCTTGCACTTTTTGCAGTTAAGTGTAAGCTGCCATTTACGGCACCATTCCGAAATAACATCCAGATCGCGCTGTATTTCTAAGCAATCGTCAGAGCACCCCACTTCCCTATAAATAAGTGCATCAGCAAAAAATCGCATCCTGCAATTAACGTTGTCACCGAGATCGTTTATAAAAATTAAGAATAGAAGTGGTCCTATTACATTTCCTTGAGGAACGCCCGAAGTAACATCTAGTTTAGAAGAGGTTTCCCCGTCTACAACGACATACTGTGACCGACCAGTTAGAAAATCGCGTATCCATTCGCAAATCTGATCAGATATACCGTACGCTCGAATCTTCGCTAAAAGTCGGTTGTGTGGTACAGAGTCAAAAGCTTTCTGAAAATCCAAGAAAATAGCATCGACTTGTGATCCTGCATCAATAACTTTAATTACATCATGCGAAAAAAGAGCCAGTTGCGATTCACACTGTCGGTTCTTGCGAAATCCGTGTTGGTTTGCTGTAAGTAACTCGTTTTCATCTAGAAACTTCATAACGTTAGAGCATATGACATATAAGCAGAAACAGGGTACCCTCTTGCCCCTTGGGTTTGGAAACTGTAGGCTACACAAAGGCGTTTGATCAACGGCATGGGTTTACAGAAGGCAATGTATGTCATGACTGGCCCCAAATCCCGTCTAAAATGACAGGTTTAACCGAATGTTATGGTAATTTATTTCTCTGCAGTTTCTTAACTAAATAGAATTGTTATAAAATAAAGCTCATTGTAATGTATCGTCCCTTGTGCTGTAGCAAAAGCTTCAGTTGTCAACTTGGTCCAGGTTGCATTTCAGCCTAACCACAATCTCCGCTAATACTGCTGATAGAAAAGCAAAGCTTCAATCACGCGCGAATTAATACATTCCCTGTATCGCATGTCAGTGTCATCATGCATCGCGATATTAACTTTATCCCAAATCACAGGTTCTGACACCTTTCTTTCTTAATACCTGTGATGAAGATCGATATTTTAACGGCTGAGACAGCTTACATCGGCTGAAATAATGACCCCAGTGAAAACGAAGGATGCTAAAAATAAACCTTAACAACTTACGTTACGCCACGTAATATTTAATTGTGGTTTAGGCCACATATGTCGCGATCAATTAGGAACTTCTTTCATTCAAACCATGTAATGATTTCAGTAAAAAAAACTGATAATTAATATGCCAATTTAAACGAAATACATACTTGTCTTTCAGTGTTCTGACAATTCATGTCTTTTTTTTTGCTGTAGTCAGTCTTTCGACTGGTTTGATGCAATCCTCCATCCCTTCCTATCCTGTGCTAACCTCTTCGTTTCTACATACCCCTTACAACCCACGTCCTCAATTATCTGCTTCATATATTCTAATCTCTGTCTTCCTCTACAGTTCTTACCTTCGACTGTTCCCTCCACTAACAAATTAACCAATCCAGCATGTCTCAATATGACCTACCAGCCTGTCTCTTCTTTCTGTAAGCTTCTTCCACAAACTTCTTTCCTCACCCATCATTTCCAAAACTCGTTCATTTCTTACTTTGTCTGTCCACTTAATTTTCAGCGTTCTTTTGTAGCACCACATTACAAATGCTTCAATTTTCTGTATTTATAGTATTCCTAAAGTCCATGTTTCGCTACCATAAAGTGCTGTGCTCCACACATAGAGTTTAAAAAAGTTCTTTCTCATTCCTAGATCAATATTTGAAACTAAAAGATTTCTCTTTTTCATGAAGGCTCTTTTTGCTAGTGCTATTCTGCTTTTAACATCATTCCTGCTTCGGCCATCATTTGTAAATTTGCTTCGTAAGTAACTGAATTCACTTACTTCTCCAACTGCATTCGATCCTATTTTTATATTTAATCTGCTAGTATTTGTATCATTTCTGATACATTTAATCATTTTAGTCATGCCTTCATTTATATTCAGGCCAAAATCTTCCTTCAGTATTTTGTTCATGCCATTTAGTTACATCTGAATATCCTCATCCTGTTCTGCTAACAAAACAATGTCATCAGCAAATCGTGTCATACTGATTTTTTCTCATTGAACACTTATGCCACATGGAAATTTTTCCTTCACTTTCTTCATTACTTCTTCTACATACAAGTTGAATATAGACTACAACCTTGTCTCACGTCCTTTTTAACTGATGCGTGTCTCTCGTGATTCTCTACTTTTATTACAGCCACTTGATTCTTATCATTCATATATATTATTTCTATAAGGTATTTTTTTGTCACAAGCCTGTATCTTCCTTCATACGTAACCGAAATCAATGAATGAGGTGTGATTTTAAAGCTTATGGACTTCACTTTGGTCACATCATATTTTAAGAACTGAAGTTTTCGGAATTCGACCCTTAAAGGGCGAAAATGTTAATATTTTTAAAATTCTGTTTTCTGTGTTACGAGTCATTTATCTCCCTGGATACCTATCTGAAATCGTTTAATGAAGTATCATTTTAAAGATTAAGATATCCGCTTTAGTGACGTCATATATTAAGACAGAAACGTTTCGGAATTCGATCCTTAAAGGGCAAAAGTATCAATATTTTTGCAATTCGTTTTTGTGTCACGAGCGATTTATCTCCCTTAATATCTAACCTATATAGATAAATGAGGAATCATATTAAAGACTAAGGTCTCCGGCATGGTAACATAATACTTTAAGAAAGGAATTTTTCGTAATTCGACCCTTAAAGGGCAAAAATGTCAATTTTTCTAAAATGCGTTTTTTGTATCTCGAGCCATTTATCTCCCTGGATATCTAACCAAAATCGATAAATGAAGTAGGATTATGAGGAGTAATGTCTCAGATTTGTGACATCATATTTTAAGAAAGAATGTTTTTGGAATTTAACCCTTAAAGGGAAAAAGTATACATTTTTCTATAACACATTTTTGTGTCACGAGCGATTTATCTCCCTTAATATCTATTCGATATAGATAAATGAGATATCATATTAAAGAATAAGGTCTCCGCCGTGGTAACATTATAATTTGAGAAAGGAATTTTTCGTAATTCGACCCTTAAAGGGCAAAAACATTAATTTTTCTAAAATGCGTTTTTTGTGCCTCGAGCCACTTATCTCCCTTGATATCTATCCAAAATCGATAAATCAAGTATGATTATGAAGAATAATGTCTCAGCTTTGGTGAAATCATATTTTAAGAAAGACGTTTTTGGAATTCAACGCTTAAAGGGAAAAAGGATAAATGGTTTTACAACGCATTTTTGTGTCACGAGCTATTTTTGTCCCTTGATATCTAACCGATATAGATAAATGAGGTATATTATTAAAGACTGAGGTCTCCGCCGTGGTAACATTATATTTTAAGAAACGAATTTTTGGTAATTCGACCCTTAAAGGGCAAAATGTCAATATTTCGAAAATACGTTTTTTTGTGTTTCGAGTCATTTATCTCCCTGGATTTCTAACCAAAATCGAAAAATGAAGTAGGAGTATGAAGAATAATGACTAAGCTTTGGTGACATCATATTCAACCTCACTATTCAACGCATTTTATTCACGAAATTTTCGCGCGGGTCGTCTAGTATGGTATATTTTCTTTAAAATATTGAACATCTTGTCCCACATAACATTATCGAAAGCTTTATCTAAATCAACAAACTCCATAAAAGTATCTTTGTTTTTCTTGATCCGCCAGGGTCGCTTCTTTTGTACCGCTGTTTTTCCTAAACCCAAACTGATCTTCACCTACTATCTCTTCTACTACCCTCTCCATCCTTCTGTATATTATTCTGGTCAGTTATTTTGAAGCATGTGATGTTAGACTAATGGTGCGATAATTCTCACATTTGTCGGTACTATTCTGGGTGTAAATATACCGCCTGACGTCATCACGTGGTTTACAGTTTAAGCTTTAAAATTTAAACGACCGGAGAACGTGAAGTGCACATGCGCATTTGACGCGTTAGGCTAGTAAAGTTCTGGCTGCTACGCCCAAAGAAGCTTCACTTCAAAATAACAATTCCATGTCATCGAATACTGATTTCCGCCTATGCTACTTTTGTAGCCACTTACTTGTACCGAGGAGCCGGGTTCGACCCTCGTTGGTAGGGAGGGATACTTTGATTGGACGCCCTGCCACCCCTGTGCGGGGGGATGGACCTTGGTTCGATAACCGGTTGAGGCAGTAACAGAGTCGCTCAGCCAATGGGGTCGGTTGAAAGTAAAGCTGCACTGGGAGGGGGGGGGGGGGGGGGGGAAGGTGGTTGTAATAACGCTGGTTCATATGGTATGGTCCAATCAGCGAAAACCATGAAAAAAACAGTGACAATCTTTTATATATAAAAATCAATGTTTGTTTGTCCGTCTTCTATGCATTCCTATACCATTTATCAGATTGCAATTAAACTTTGGAGAGTTTTCGAGTGTGCGTCTGCGAAGGTTCCTGTGAAAAAAAAATTCCAAAAAGTCACCCCCTATTCCCCATAACACCCCATAATTTAGGCAAAACCACATTTTTTATCCGATTTAGATAGGAATTTGTACACTTATACTTTAAAACAAACATAAAAATACTGCCTACATACGGTTTCGAATATTAATCCCCTCGCCCCCTTTCCACCCGCATAATTTTTTCACCCCATAATTTAGGCAATACCACATTTTTATCCGATTTAGATAACAATTTGTACACTTATACTTTAAAACAAACAGAAAAATATTGCCTACGTATGGTTTCCGAATATTCATCCCCTCTCCCCCTTTCCAACCCCATTACGTTTTTACCCTACAATTTAGGCAAACCACATTTTTTTCCGATTTAGATAAGAATTTGTACACTTATACTTTAAAACAAACAGAAAAGTATTGCCTACGTATGGTTTCCGAATATTCATCCCCTCTCCCCCTTTCCAACCCCATTATGTTTTCACCCCATAATTTAGGCAAAGCACATTTTTTATCCGATTTAGATAAGAATTTGTACACTTATACTTTAAAAACAAACAGAAAAATACTGCCTACGTATGGTTTCCGAATATTCATCCCCTCTCCCCATTTCCAACCCCATTACGTTTTTACCCTACAATTTAGGCAAACCACATTTTTTATCCGATTTAGATAAGAATTTGTACACTTATACTTTAAAACAAACAGAAAAATATTGCCTACGTATGGTTTCCGAATATTCATCCCCTCTCCCCATTTCCAACCCCATTACGTTTTTACCCTACAATTTAGGCAAACCACATTTTTTATCCGATTTAGATAAGAATTTGTACACTTATACTTTAAAACAAACAGAAAAATATTGCCTACGTATGGTTTCCGAATATTCATCCCCTCTCCCCATTTCCAACCCCATTACGTTTTTACCCTACAATTTAGGCAAAGCACATTTTTTATCCGATTTAGATAAGAATTTGTACACTTATACTTTAAAACAAACAGAAAAATATTGCCTACGTATGGTTTCCGAATATTCATCCCCTCTCCCCCTTTCCAACCCCATTACGTTTTCACCCCATAATTTAGGCAAAGCACATTTTTTATCCGATTTAGATACGAATTTGTACACTTACACTTTAAAACAAACAGAAAAATACTGCCTACGTATGGTTTCCGAATATTCATCCCCTCTCCCCATTTCCAACCCCATTACGTTTTTACCCTACAATTTAGGCAAACCACATTTTTTATCCGATTTAGATAAGAATTTGTACACTTATACTTTAAAACAAACAGAAAAATATTGCCTACGTATGGTTTCCGAATATTCATCCCCTCTCCTCCTTTCCAACCCCATTACGTTTTCACCCCATAATTTAGGAAAAGCACATTTTTTATCCGATTTAGATAAGAATTTGCACACTTATACTTTAAAACAAACAGAAAAATACTGCCTACATATGTTTTCCAAAGCGCATCCTCTCTCACCCTTTCCAACCAAAAATGAATGAAACAGCAGTTTAAAATTTATATGTAAATATTTTTTCATTTAATCTATGTGTCTACTCAAGTGCAGCAATAGTGAAGCATTGTCGGGTCAGCTAGTATGCATATAAATTGTGTTCACCGTAATTCCTATTTGGGGCGTCCATTATTGACGTGAGGTGAAATAGGGGGGGGGGGGGGCAAAATCTCACGAAACCTCACCAAGGGGGACACGGGGGGGGGGCGGTCAACGGAAATCTCACCTGAGGTTTTGAAATTCTTGTAGGATGGTCTACAATGACGCCAATGTCGTTTTTAGGGGGGTATTCTCGTCCAAATACCTACTTTGGGGGGGGGGGTCTCCTTCAAAATCTCACGTAATTTTAGAGGGGGGTCCAACCAAATCTCAAGAAGTCTCACCAGAGGGGGGGGGGGCGTTCCGGAATTCCGGAAAAACACCTCACGCCATTAATGAAAACCCCCGTTTAGGTTATCATCTCTATGCTGTTTTTTTTTTTTACTTATGGCGTCATTAGAGGCGGGAAGCAACCGGGGAAAAGGTACGGGAAGGAAATCGGCCATGGCCTTTCGAAGGAAGCATCCCGGCATTCGCCTGAAGTGATTTGGGGAAACCATGGAAAGCTCAAGTCTGGATGCCCGTACGGGGATAGCGTTTTCGCCTCGCATTCGGGAGGACGGCGGTTCGAATCCCCGTCCGGGCATCCAGATTTGGGTTTTCCATTATTTCCCAAATCACTCCAGGCAAATGCCGGGATGCTTGCTTCAAAAGGCCATGGCCGAATTCCTTCCCATTCCTTGCCCCCCCCCCCCATCCTTTCCCGTCTCTAAAGACCTCGCTGTTAGAGAGACGTTAAGCAGATAAAAAAAAAAAAAGTTAGGGGGCGTGACGTATTATTTACATGAGGTGTGTATGCTGCCCCTCCCCCTCCTCCTGTGGTGAGATTTCTTAGGTCAGTTATACTCCTCTCGCTTCTCCCTAAAGTCGGTATAGGTGTCATTTGTAGGCTTTTTTTTTGGTTTACTGTTCATCAAGAAATTAAAAACATGACGTGAAATTTCCTTCGATCCTCCCTCCCCTTTTTCCATGTCACCTTACGTAATTAATGGACGCCCGTAATAGCGGTCTGGTGGCTCAGTGGTTAAGGTGTCTGACTGGCGAACGAAAGGTCCGCGGTTCGAATCCCTGTGACGGCGGGGATTTTCATAGACCCTTAACCCGACGTTCACCTCTGGCACAGCTTGCTGTGTAATGTGAAGTACGTTTAAAACGGACCTTATCTTTTCGGATGCGGATGCGGATGTTTAATGCTTGACATCCGCGGATGTTTTGCGGATACGGAAGTGTAAAAATAATTTTATTAATATTTAGATTATAATATTTTATCAATAAAAATTACAATGAAAATACTGAATTCTGCATTTTTCATAAGTAACGTCTATTTCCATATAATATTTTCACATTGAATCAATTTTTTTGCCTCATATTGCAACAACGTTAAAGTGAGATGATTTCACGAGTGAATTTACATAACTACGCACTCGTCTAAAAAACAATCTATGTCGTGTGAACTTTGTGGACTAATTCGAGCGTCAAGCACAAGGCCACATCTCCGTGCCCGCCACCCGCCTTTCCACCTCTCTAGTTGCACATTCGCAGTACAACTTGTAGGACCTACCATGCAGCTCGACTAATTCGAGCGTCAAGCACAAGGCCACATCTCCGTGCCCGCCACCCGCCCTTTCCACCTCTCTAGTTGCACATTCGCAGTACAACTTGTAGGACCTACGATGATCCGATTTTCCGATAATGGACTCTTGATTGGCCGTGATACAGGTTACAGGACTACATGCAGGACGTGT